>SKCR01029925.1:0-48463 GCA_019454045.1 Zanthoxylum bungeanum
TTTTATAGTATTTCACATGCTTAATCTTTGTTTGGGACATATAATAGAAACCAACAGTTTTCCGTACCATCGGTAAAACACAACCTCCTATTACACTTGTATGAGTATCCTATACCCAAATATATAGAACTATGCCATTATGATCTCACATAACGCGCACAAGTGTAATACTAGTCTATTCCGCATTATCGATGTCCAATCTCGATAATACTACGACTACGGATATTTAATGATTAATCCTTCGAGGACTGATACTGTGTCATATCATCTCAATCCAGGAACTAATCATATGGACCTCCTATCATTTATACATCTAGGTGATCTAATCACAAATGATAAGAGTGCAATCTTTTTTGTCACATAGTTAATTTGTACAACAACACCATGATCTGTACAATAGTGACGCTATGGGTCATAATTGTCCAACAATCTCCCACTTGGCCTATAGCCAGTCACTCGAGTGTCATACACCCGAACTATGTACGGTTCGCTCAAACTGCTGAGGAAAGGCTTTCGTCAGCGGATTTGTATGATTATCGTCTGATGTAATTTATTCGATCATCACATCGCCACGATGTATGATCCGAACGAATCAGATGAATAGTCGAAGTATATATCTGGATCTGATGAGACCAATAATTCTACTTTCCTGTGCTGATGTCTAGCTCAGCTGCTAACAGAACTATATCTAATCTAATTAGATTTGATATTGACCTAGACGGCTTCTATTGCTGCCTCAACTGCAGCAATAACCCGCATTTGTTGCTTATTCGGTAACAGTATCTTGCTTGGAAGATTTCCAGCTCACTGTTCTGTTATTCAAACTGTATAGTACCGTTATTGTTATCGGTTAGGAAACTTGCAGTAGTGATCCCAATCATTTCAAGTTCTCCTTCTCCATAGTTTAAGGCATCATCATTAGTTCTCTAAGATACTAACGGGTGTTCCTAATATCAATCCAATGACTATCACTTGGATTGACCTGTTTGTGACTCCATATGCTCAAAGCGTATGAGACCCAGATCACGTACATTTTTCAATGTACGAGTTCTCAGAGAGTGTTAACAACTTTAAATCTATCCCAGTAGATCTTTATTCCTAAAATAAAGGTTGTTTCTCCAAGAATTATACAGAGAATTTTCATGAAAGCCAAGCTTTCACCGATTGTAATATGGGAATATCATTTCCAAGAAATGATATATCATCATTATTTAGGACATCATTGTCAGTGCTCCCACTAACCTCCTTATATACACAAGAATCATATTCGTTTTGAATCAAATCACACACTATTATGATTACATCAAAATGATAGTTCCAAGAACCCAATGCTTACTTCAATCCATACATGGATCGAATAACCTGCAAACATTGTTTGCTAGTTTTGTATGACAAAACCGTCAGGATGTTATAAACATCCTCCAAAGAGGTTTCCGTTTAAGGAAAACGATCTTGATGTTCAGCTGCCATATTTCATGAATGAAACATACAGCATCAGCAAGCATTATCCAAATGGATTTAACGTGGCAACAGGTAAAAGATTTCGTTGTAATCAACACAATGTTGATAACGATACCTTTCCGCTACAAGCCTAGCTTAGTATGTTGGTATGTTGCCTTCCATGTATGTCTTCCTTGAAGACTTATATAGTACCAATAGGCACAATGCCTTGCGGTACGATAACTAGTGTCCAAACATAGTTGTATACATGGAATCCATTTCGGACTAATGGCACTATTCCATGATTTGGAGTCGATACCTTGTATCACTTCCTCATACATAGTCAGTTCGTATTCCTCAATAAGATTGACATCTTTATGAGGTGAGATCAGAACCCCCATACCCAGGTTGTTTTCCGACTCTCTCCGACTACGCGGTTCATGTGTATTCGAAGATTGTGTACAGTTTGTTTCATTGATGAACTATTTGTGTTCCATTAAGGACTTGGTGCATTGAACAATATAACTATGATTTTTCATCGAGTTTTACTATCCTCCCACTTACCACTGCATATCGGTATTCCTCTTAGGAAAAACGCATGGCGAGCAACAATTACATTATTCTCATGTGAGATGTATAATTACTATACTTTGGTTTCCCTAGGATAACCTACAATTAGGCACTTATCCAATTTGAGTTCTAGTTTGGTATCATCCAAATATATGCCTAGCATTCCCAAATCATCAGGAGTGAGAAAGCCCAGTTTCTTTCCTGTTCATATCTAATATGGAATCTGTCAAACAGCTTTTCATGGAACCTTATTCAAAATAAGTATTGCACTGTTAATGCTTATCCCTTTTGAAGGAAAATGGTAGCTCAGAGCGACTCATGATTAACCTTATCATGTCCAATAAAATTTGGTTTCTCTGTTCGGACACACCGTCAAATTGACGTGTTCCAGGAGGAGTCCTCATTGAAAGAATACTATACTCTTTCAAGTATATAAGAAACTTATTGTTTAAGTATTTTCATCATGGTCAAACCGTGATGTTTTAATACTTTAGCCGATCTGTTTGTCTACTTCGTGTCGAAACTCTAAAAGTTTCCGATTCGTGTTTCATGAGAAACACATAACCATAACGAGATGCCACATCCGTAAAGGTCACGAAACATTCATTTCCACATTTAGCCTAGCTAGACATGGGCCCAATTACATCACTATAAATGAGGGCTAACAGATCGAAGGTCACTTACACTTTACCAAGTAAAAGGTATTTTAGGTACTTTACCTAATAAACTAGATTCGTAGACTCATTTGAATGGAATCAAATTCGTCTAGTATCCACTCTTCAAAAGTGTGGATATACGAGTCTTGTTTAATGTGTCCCAGAAAATACTGCCACAAATAAGTCTTATCTGATCAAATCAGTTTGAGTTATTTGTTCGTCATAATATATGTTTGAGATTTATTTATATTCAAAATATAAATACTGTTACTTACATCTAATATGTTTATCTCAATATCATCTTTATAAAATAAAACACTTTAGTGTTTAGAATATAAAGGTATACCTCGCAACGAGTTATACTCGATATAGAGATAATGTTTCTAGTCAAACTAGTTACATTATAACAGTTTCATAATTTAAGTACACACCCAAAGGGTAGTTCCTAAACTTAGGTATCTACGGTTGAAACAGCGACTGTGGTCCCGTTTCCGATTCGCAGATTAATCTCATATGAAGTCAGTATCCTGCTCAGAGCAGATTCTGCACATCAATGCATATTTATGTATCACACTAAGTATTTAAAATCCAATTTTAATACTAGTAGTGAACATATTTATGACAAACATATTTGAAGTCAGAGCCTTGCTCGTCTTCAATTCCTTCATGTCTGCTTTGTCCATACGGCAGTCACGCTTCAATGACCCCGTTTGCCACAATTTAGGCAGACATCTTGGGATATGTCATTTATCTTCCTAGAAGATTATAATGATTTTGCCTTTGCCCTTTTCACATTCCATGAGTCTTTGGCCAAGCCTTGGCCTTCTAGAATATCGAAGTAAAGTGCGCCTTGCGCTACTTGCCTAATTACAAACTTTGGCTCTATCTCATTTAGAATAGCCATTGACTCTCCAAGAGTTATTTATTGATTTCAATACTTCTAAGATCTAAGAATAGATCTATGAAGATCCTTCAATTTCATTATCATACTTTAAGGATCTAATCCTTAGTTGTGATTAAGAAATTAAGGAGTCATTATGACAAGTATAATGAATTAAGCATTAAAGTTATCATCACATGATTCTTCCAAAGATCATGCTCTACTATTTGCTTAACTCTGGGCTTAGGCCTAATATGTTATTTTATCAAAAAAAGTAACTTATTAGTTTCCAGGACCATCCTGAAATTTATTCCCAATTTGAAAATTAAAGTCGTTTAAACACATTTTCACCCAGGATTATGTTTTAAACACTAGTCTTTCAGTTTAATCTTGATTGTAATAGTCCAACTATTTAATCAACGATTTCAGGTACAATCTAATATTATGATTACTATAGTCCAACTATATAATCAAGTATACTTTTATTGATTAAAATCAAATATATATGATTACTATAATCCAATTATATAATCAACTATAAATGATCGGTACTATTTATTATAATGATTACTATAGTCCAACCATTTAATCAATTATAATTAAATTGGTTAATTCAATTATATGATTACTATAATCCAATTATAAAATCAACCATTAATTGAATAGTTTGAATTACAGTCCAACTGTTTAATAAAACAACAATTAAATATTAGTCCAACTAATAAATAATATATATTTGATGAATGATATTTGATTGAGCGCGTGTATGGCAAGTAATTAAACGAATATTGCAAATTTAATTCTCGCCTCCCACTATTTTTCGGCGAGCCTCTAACCCTCTGTCGAGTACTCGGGAAACCCAGTTTCCTAGTGGGCTAGGATCCCGTTAAATAACACACAATCTTGACTTTGGCTAACAAATTGTATGATACTTAACTAGGTAGATCTCTAAGATCAATTGGATCCCATCCAATTCCTAGATCCAGTAGGTGGACATCCAAGTCCTAAACATATATCTTATATATGCCAATATATCAAATATATTACCTAACCTTTTTCCTCTGAATCAACTAAGTCTTGGCTTTGGCACAACAAACTTAATGATCCCAGTTAAGCGGAACCCATTGACATGGAAAGCTTCGTAATCAATGTCGATGGACAAGAAGTCATCTTGACTTTGGCCAACAAATCACGACTTGGACAAGAAACCGATATGGAACAAAAATCTCATGATTCAAAACATCCGCAATTGACAAAGGTCTTGACTTTGGCCAACAACCAATGCCAACTTTGGATCTTGAGTAAGAATCACTCAATGGAAGGAAAACGCTTAATATGTTGTGAGGGTTTTTCGTGTGCAAATTGGCAACCAATTATTATCTTTGTTAAGGTCTCATCATCATACACCCTTAAACATGCATTCTAAATACATAATAAGCCCATATAAATAAATAAATTAATAATGATATACGGATGGATATCTCACAAATTATTCCTAGAACAAATCACTCCCTTTCCTCTCCCCGGCTAGAACTATTCTAACTTCTACCCAATTACATAATACAATAAAGAAACCTCATTACATTGAGGGGAATAGGTGAGAAGATAAATACAATGAGAAAGGAGATATAAAAGGCTGGACACGCATGTCCAATTTAAATAAATTCTAAATTTATTACAATTTCCAAAATTGCCCTCGCCCTTCTAATATCCATCCGATATACATTATTCATACAACACATTCATGTATTCATACAAATCATGTTATTCAATCAATCTAATCCAATTAATTAATCTTTGAATTAATGACCATCCAATGTTCAAACAACGATTTGATTTGCACGAGTCCAACTCGTTTAAGAATAAATACTTAAAGTACGTATTCTTGAATTATATCGAACTACAACTTTAAATCCAATTTATTTGTATTCAATTCTAATTCCAAATTTAATTCCAAATTAAATATTTACACTTTCTTATAAGCCTTAAAGACTTGGATTCCAAATCCAATCTTAATGGGTCTCAAAGGCCCAATAACATCCAATGTCATTTTAATTAAAGTCCAATAGGCTTTTAATTGATTCTTAAGGCATGGGCTTTGGCCATAATGGATCAAACCCAAAATGCCAAGGCCCAATAGGAATCACCCTATTGCCAACAAATCAATCTAGGCCCATTAGGCCCAATTAAATTCTTTAAAGGGCCAAGTGATGTATTTGGACTTTATGGAATTGGTTTTAGGCCCAATTGGATCCAATCCAAAAGTCCAAAACCAAACTTAGTCAAACTAAGCCCATTAAGCCCAAATACACACTTTTAGCCCAATTCATAATTAAAGGCTTATTAACATAATTATAATAATCCAAATACCATAATTATTTTAATCAAAGTGTATTAGCCACGATTAATTAATTAAACTCAATATTTCCAAAATACCAATTAACTTAATTAATCATGCTTAATCCATCAATTCATGCTCAACATAAATTGAAGCAAAAAATCATCATTTCATGCTCAACACAAATTGAATCCTAAATTCATCATTTCATGCTCAACATGCACTTTGATTTTAACATAAACATTATTGACTTTGATTCTAATCCAATCAAAAACAATCAACATTTAAACATGCATTTAAACACAACATTTCATGTTACAAAAAAAATAAAATAAACATGCAGTCCACTGCACTGCTACATTCGGCCAAGTGAGCATTTTTTAATTTTTTGATCCAATCAATTTATTTTCAATTGTAATCATGCACAACTCTAAGTTAACATAATCTAAGCATGCTCAAAGCATCAATTTGAAGAAATCATAATCAAAACAAAAAAGCCCCAAATTTTAGTCTCATGACCCTAAAATTTTCATGCTTAAAATTGGCTCTTGAATACCATTGTTAGTGTTCCTAGAACATGCCAAGGATCTAATAAGCATGAAAACATGTTCATAAATTAAAATAAGTTTGCAGAAATACTTACAATTGAATGGATTTTGAGCTTTTAAAAGTTTGAGAAGAAGATCTCCAAGATGCTTCCTTTGTTGATTCCAAGCTTTGAGTTGAAGATCTCCAAGATCCTTCATTTTGTTGATTCCAAGCTTTGAGTGATTATTCCAACCCTTGAGTTAGTTTCCCTATCACCTTAGTTGATTACATAAGTGCTAGCTTTGGTTGATTTTGGCAACAAATCAAAGAGAAAATTGAGAGGGGATTCACGCCCATGGTGGCTCCAAGTTCACGCCCATATGCCTTGCATTAGGGTTTTTCATTTTATTCAAAGTGTGTCAAGTGTGATGCATACACAAGTGAAGAGAGAGAGAAGAGTTTTAGGTAAAACCAATTTACCCTTTTACCTAAACAAGGTAGTGTTGGTTTATTCTAAGGTCCCAAGATCAAATCAAGACATGAAAACATGCGTGAACACATCAACGGAGGTAGCGGAATACTAACATTGATCGGTTGAGTCGATTTGAAGACGAATGAAGCCCAAAAACGCACTGCCCTTCACGCCAAACGCTGGCAGTCCACTGCCCTGGCAAAACAGAAATTTGAGTGAAGAAACGGAGCTCTTAGCTTCGTTGGATGGATCCCTCTCATGGTCGAACCTCCCTACCACCTTCGCAAGACTTGTAAGTGTGCTAGCACTTGATTTTTCACCATGAAAATCACTCTTTGCTTCCCTAAAGTCCACGCCATTTCTGGTTCCAAACCAGTCCAAGAATTTCTTCATTTGGGCGTGAGAGAAGAGAGAGTTTTGAGAGAGATGAAATTGTGTTAAGTTGAAAATGATTTACCCAAAATCAATTTATATTTATGCCATAATATTTATTAAATTGATAATAAATTTATGAAACATCATGCAATGGTTTAGAGTGTCAAACACTCAAACTCCATGCAAGACCATTGAGTGTATTGTAACACTATCACCATGCAATGCATTAGAATAGAAAAATAATGCATAAAATGACATGTGTCAGGTGGGCCCAAACGTTTCCAAATGAAAGTGGGCCCACGTGCACTCACGCGTTCGGTTCGATATTTCCGAAATACCGAGCTTACGTCGCGACGTTAAATTCAATCGAATAATTGCGGCTAGCGAAATTATTATTTACGTCGCTAACGAATTAATTCTAAATTAACTCGTTTGCCCGAATAAAAATCTAATTTTAATTCCGCGTCGAAATCTAATTTCGTATAATATATCGAATATATTAATTTACCGATTAATTCCAAATTAAATCGTTAGCCTCCTCTCTAGACATATTTTATCCTAGATAAAATATCTCCGTAATTATTCCTAGATTACTTTTCTCTCTCTTCTATATAATCCCAGATTATTCAAGAGTGCAAGTTGTGCGTCATCGGTGGATTATCGGGAAGCGACCCATGAGATCCCCAGATAAGTTGGCAGTAAATACGGTCGTCGGAGTGCCCGAATCACGTACGTACCAGGTACTACGTTCTATCGATTTACGAGACAAGGTCGACTCCTAGCAAAGCACCAAGTCTTCCCAAGTTCTCCGGACATATTCATCAAAGAATATCTAGATCTGTATCAAGCGTAGTATACAATTGTATTGTGCGTATCGGCCCAGTATCAGATAATCACGTGCTAGGGCTGGGGCTGGATAAGTGTCTGCCCCATCCGAAACACATATCGGATGTCTGGTAACTAGTCTCTATAATCGGATATTCATGACCTGGTCATAATATCACGATTGGATGCGCATCACTGAAGAGCACTAATACCGTATCCTGCGTGACATCATCTCCATTATGACTGGAGTGACACTTCCGTCTTGACATCACATCCAATACACTACGATTCTCTGATAAACCCAGAAGTGGTGTACACAGAACCAGTTAAGATCCCCCACCACCAAAACCAAAGTTTACCGATTGTCGTAAGTATTAGCGATGTAAGTCTCAGGTTAAGACTATACACACCTACCTGATTTCGGCCTCCCATAGACACCTCGTCATAATACAATGGGATTCCGAAGGGTCTATCCAGAGCGAAGCTTTTTCCCGTACCATCGGTGAAACACGACCTCCTATCGCACTTGCACAAGTATCCAATACTTATATATGAGACTATGCCGTTGTGCCCTCACAACGCGCACAAGTGCAATACTAGCCTATTCCGCATTATCGATGTCCAGTCTCGATAATACTACGGCTAGGGATATTTAATGATTAATCCTTCGTGGACTGATACTGTCTCATATCATCTCAATCCAGGACTAATCATAGGGACCCTCTCTTCATTTATATGTCTATGGTGATCTAATCAAAAATGAAGAGAGTGCAATTTCCTTGTTTACATAGTTAATTTGCTACAACAACACAATGATCTGTGCAAATAGTGACGCTATGGGTCATATTATCCAACAATGTCCCACTTGGCACATAGCCAGTCCTCGAGTGTCCTACACCCGAACTATGTAAGGTTCGCTCAATTGCTGAGGAAAGGTTTTCGTCAGCGGATTGTTTGTTTGACGCGATTTATACGATCATCACATCGCCACGATGTATGATCCGAATGAATCAGATGATATAGAAGTAATATATCTGGATCGTCGATGAGACCTTTAATTCCTTAGCCTGTGCTGACGCCTAGTTCAGCCGCTAACAGAACTATATCTAATCGAATTAGATTTATTATCGATCCAAATGGCTTCTATTGCTGCTTCAGCTGCAGCAATAATCCGCATTTGTGTTGTTTATTCGGCAACAGTTATCTTGCTAGGAAGATTTCCAGCTCAGTGGTTCCGTTATTCAAACTTTATAGTACCATAATTTAATTTGTTTGGAAACTTGCAGCAGTGATCCCAGTCACTTCAAGTTCTCCTTCTCCATAGTAAAAGATAGCATCTTTAGTTCTCAGAGATACTATCAGATGTCTGTAACTTCAATCCAGTGACTGTCACTTGGATTGACCTGATTGTGGACTCCATATGCTCGAAGCGTATGAGACAACAATACAAGTACATTTTAAATGTACAATTTCCCAGAGAGTGTTAACAACTCCAATCTATCCCAGTAGATCTTTATTCCTCTAATAAAGGTTGTTATCTCCCAGAATTCTACGGAGAATTTCTATTGAAAGCCAAGCTTTCAACAATTGGTTTATGGGAATTTCACTGTCAGTGCGCTCTCCCACTAACCTCCTTATATACAAAGAATTATTTCGTTTTGAGTCAAATCATAAACCATTAGAATTATTTCAAACGACAGTTTCCAAGAACCTTATGCTTGCCATCAATCCAAACATGGATCGAATAACCCGCAAACCTGGTTTGTCGGTTATACAAAATCGTCAGGATGTGTGTAAACATCCTCCAAAGGTTTCCTTTTCAGGAAAGCGATTTTGATTTGTAACTGACATATTTCATAAATGAAATATACAGTTTTCAACAAGCATCTTCAAAATGGATTTACCATGGCAACAGTAAAAAGGTTGAACCGTTATTAACACAATGTTGATACGATACCTTTCCGTCAAAACCCTTAGGTTTTGCACGTTGGTATGTTGCCTTCCATGTATGGTCTTTCTTGAAGACGTTTAATGTAACCATAGGCACAACGCCTTGTGGTACAAACAACTAGTATCCAAACATAGTTGTTTATACATGGAATCCATTTCGGACTCATGGCACACTTTGCCATAACAGGGAGTCGATACCTCGTATCACTTCCTCATAACGTAGTCGGATGGTACACCTCCATAAGATTGACATCTTTATGAGGTTTAGATCAGAAACCCATACCCCTAGGTTTGTTTTCTGACTCTATCCGATCTACTAGTTTCTTGTGTATTTGAAGATTATGGTATAGTTTCATCATAGATTAACTGTTTGTGTTCCATTACGGACTTCGTGCCTAGAACAGTATCACTCCGATTTTTCATCGAGTATCACTATCCTCCCACTAACCACTGCATATCGGTATTCCTCTCAGGAAAACCGCATGGTGAGCAACAATTACATTGTTCTCATGTGGGGATTTATAAGTACATATTTTAAGGTTTCCCTTAGGATAACTTTATTGGCACTTATCCAATTTGGGTCCGTATTTGGTATCATCCAAACGCTATGCCTCGCATACCCAATTATCAGGAATGAGAAACCTCATTTCTTCCCTATTCATATCCTATATGATTCTGTCAAACAGATTTATATGGAACCTTATTCTAAATAAGTTTTGCACTGTTATACATATCCTGTTGAAGGAAATTGTAGCTCAGAGCGACTCGTGATAAACCTTATCATGTCCAACAAAAATTCGGTTTTGGTTCGGACACACCGTCTAACTACGTGTCTTCGGGAGGAGTCCTCATATGAAAGAATACCGTACTCTTTCATTAACGTATGAAACTTACTGCTTAAGTATTTTCCATTACGGTTTAACGTGGCGGAATAATACTACAGCCGATCTGTTTGTCTACTTCGTGTCGAAACTCTAAAGTTCCCGATCTGTGTCTTCAAAAGAAACACATAACCACAACGTGATGTCACATCCGTTAAGGTCACGAAATATTCATATTCACATCTAGCCTAGCTAGATATGGGCCCACTTACTTCACCATGAATAGGGCTAACAGATCGGTGGCCCTTTTTACTATTACCAAGTAAATAGTATTTTAGGTTTTTAACCTAAAAAAAAAACTAGATTCGTAGACCTTATTTGAATAGTCAAATCAGTCCTAGTAACCCACTCTTAAAAGGTGTGGATATACGAGTCTTCTTTAATTGTGTCCTAGACAACAATGCCACAAATAAGTCTCTATTGATCGAATCAATTTGAGCTATTTATTTGTCATTTTATATTTTGAGATTTTATTTATATTCAAAATATAAATTCTGTTATTTACATCCAAGGTATGTATCTCAATCATCTTTATATATGAAACACTTTAGTGTTTCTAAAATATAAAGGTTTTTATCCGCAATGGATTAAACACTGAGATAGAGATAATGTCTCTAGTTTAAACTAGTTACATTAAACATTTCCTAATTTAAGTACATACCCAAAGGGTAGTTCCTAAACTTAGGGATCTGCGGTCGAAACAGCGACTTTCGTCCCGTTTTCCGATTGTGCAGAGAAATCTCGGCTTGAAGCCAGTATCCAGCTCACAGCGGATTCTGAAAGTCAATACATATATTTTATGTACCCCACAACTAAGTATTTAAAATCTAATTTTAATACTAGTTGTGAACATAACTTTGACAAATATTTTTAAAGTTAGAGCCTCGCCCTTTCTTTAATTCCTTCGTGTCTTCCATATCCAAATGGTAGTCACTTTGAGATATGTCAATTATCATTTTTCAATATTTCACAAACCTTTGGCCAAGCCTTGGGTTTCGGAATATTGAAACGATGTGCACCTTGTGCTACATGCCCAATTGCAAACTTTGACTTTCTCCACTAGAATAGTCCAATTAATTCTCCAAGAATTATTAATTGCAACTTTAATACTTTTAAATCTAAAGATAGATTTATTATAAGTATATTAATTAAGCACTAAAGTCATCATCACATAAATCTTCCAAAGACTTTATGCTCTACTATTTGCTTAATTATGGGCTTAGTCATAATAAGTTATTTTTATCAAATAAATTAACCTATTATTAATTCTCAATTGAAATTAAATCATTTAAAACATTTAATCCAAGGATTATATATTTTAAATATTCAACCTTTCAATTCTATCTTGATTTTAATAGTCCAACTATTTAATCAATTTTAATAAGGTACTATTTATTATAATGATTACAATAATCCAAATTATTTAATCAACTATAATTTTAATATTGATTACTATAATCCAATTATAAAATCAACTATCATTTTAATTCAATTATATTGATTACTATAATCCAATTATAAAATCAACTATATATTGAATGAGTTTGTATATAAGTCCAACTATATATATAATTTAAAACAAAATAAAATATTAGTCCAACTAATAATTTTAATAAATATGACGAGTAAAATAAAATGAGCGTGTTTAGCGAGTATTCGAACGAATGTTGCAAATTCAATACTTGCCTCCCACTATTTTTCGTCGAGTCTCTAACCCTCTGTGGAGTACTCGGGAAAACCGTGTTTCCTAGTGGGCTAGGATCCTATTAAATAACACACAACCCTGACTTTGGCCAATAAAAAGCTGTAGGCTATTTACTAGGTAGATCTCACAGATCAATGGGATCTCATCCAATTCCTAGATCCGGTTAGGTGGACATCCAAGTCCGAAACATAATGTATAATGTCAATGTATCCAATATATTTTCCTAACAATATCCTCCGAATCATCTAGGCCTTGGCTTTGGCCAAAAACAAACCTAATGATTCCAGTTTAAGCGGGACCCATTGACGAGGAAAGTTTCGTATCAATGTCATTGGACAAAAAGTGATCTGACTTTGGCCAATAAAAATCACGATTTGGACAGGACACCAAATATGCACAAAACTCTCATGATTCAGTACAATCCTTGATGACAAAGGTCTTGACTTTGGTCAAAAACAAACCAATGCCAACTTCGGATCTTGAACAAGAATCATTCAATGGAAGGATATTTGCTTAAATAGATTGAGGGATTTTCGCGTGCAAAATTGGCTACCAATTTAATTATCTTTGTTAAGGTCTCATCATCATACACCCTTAAACATGCATTCTAAATACATAATAAAGCGAGTATGAAAAAAATAATAATGATATGCGGATGGATACTTTACAACACATTGATCCTAAATCAATCAAATCGCCTCCCTTTCTCACTCAAGCTAGCACGTGTAACTACTTCTACCCGTTACACTACACTTCTAAAGAAACCTCATATACATAGAGGGGAATAGGTGAGAAGAGAATACAAAGAGAAAGAAGGTGATAAGGCTGGACACGCAGGTCCAATTTAATAAATCGAATTTATTACAACAACAATTTCTAAAATTGCCCCACCCTCTAATATCCATCCGATATGCATTATTCATTCAACACAACCACGTATTCACACACATAAGCATGCTATCAATCAATCAAATCAAATAATTAATCTGATAATTAAGTGATCATCCAATGTTCAACAAACGATTTGATTTTGTTCGAGTCAAACTCGTTTGTTTTTTTGCGAATAAGTACTCAAAGTACGAATTCATGAATTAAATTAAACTACATCATTAAATCTAATTTAACATGTAATTTAATACTAATTCACTATTCAATTCAAAATTAATATTACAACTTTTTATTTAATAAACCTTTTACGATTTAAATTCTAAATCTAATCGTAACGCGTCTCAAAGACCGATTAACGTCCAACTCAATTCAATTAAAGTCCAATTGGCCTTTTGATTGATTTCTTAAGCGTGGACTTTTGGCAACTCGGGTCAAACCGATAACTAAAGTCCAATCCGGGATTTACCCCATAAGCCCATAAATCAATCTTGGCCCATTAGGCCCCAATTGAACATTAAAGGTTCATTAGTCGCAATTGGGCTTTATGGTTAAGGTTTTGGGCCCAATTGGATCCAATCCACTTGGCTAAACCAAACTTGATAAATCAAGCCCAATAGGCCCAATTACAATTTTAAATTCTAATTTCCAAAAATAAGGCCCAATTAATTAAATCCAAAATCCAATTTTCACAATTTAATTATCAAAAGTGCATTATATGATTAATCACTAAATCAACATTTTTTTAAAACACCAAATTAGTCTTATTAATCATATTCAATTCATTATCACATGTCAAACACACATAATGAAAATCAAACCCATATTACATGCTTCTAGTCTCGGCCAAGGAAGGTTATTTTTGTCCGATTTGAATTCAATCCGATTAATTACACAACCGACAACGTATTAACTTCCCGAATGATTTCATACACATCCAATGTTCATAAAATCAAAATTACCAAGACATTAAAGGGCTATTATATTCGGCCAAGGTGAAGCAAATTGGGGATTTTTGTTCAACTCAAAATTCAAATCAAATTCACTTCAAATTAACATCATCCTTTATCATTATAACTCATCCAATGAATTAAAAATGAAAAATTCCCAAGAACTCCAAATATGACTTTACATTCGGCCAACAATCATAGTTTGGGGAAATTTATTCCAAATCAATTTTCAACAAATTGGTCCAACCAAAATGCAATAAAACATGTTATAAGCATACTCAAACAATCAATTTATTCAAATCATGCTCAACAAACATTTACCCAAATTTTAAGCCCTACAATTTTTCATGCTTGCCAACATTAGCTCTTGATGCCATTGTTGGTTTATTCTAAGGTCCCAAGATCAAATCAGACATGAAACATGCGTGAACACATCAACGGAGGTAGCGGAATACTCACATTGATCGGTTGAGTCGATTTGAAGACGAATGAGCCCAAAAACGCACTGCCCTTCACGCCAAAACTGCTGGCAGTCCACTGCCCTGCAAAACAGAAATTTGAGTGAAGAAACGGAAGCTCTTAGCTTCGTTGGATTGATCCCGTCTCATGGTCGAACCTCCCTACCACCTTCGCAAGACTTGTAAGTGTGCTAGCACTTGATTTTTCACCATGAAAATCACTCTTTGCTTCCCTAAAGTCCACGCCATTTCTGGTTCCAAACCAGTCCAAGAATTTCTTCATTTGGGCGTGAGAGAAGAGAGAGTTTTTGAGAGAGATGAAATTGTGTTTAAGTTGAAAAATGATTTACCAAAATCAATTTATATTTATGCCATAATTTATAAATTGATAATAAAATTTATGACACAAATCAATGCAAAGGTTTAGAGTGTCAAACACTCAAACTCCATGCAAGACCATTGAGTGTATTGTACACTATCACCATGCAATGCATTAGAAATAAATAATGCATAAAATGACATGTGTCATGTGGGCCACACACGTTTCCAAATGAAAGTGGGCCCACGTGCACTCACGCATTCGGGTTCGATATATTCCGAAATACCGAGCTTACGTCGCGACATTAATTCAATCGAATAATTGCGGCTATCGAAATTATTATTTACGTCGCTAACGAATTAATTCTAAATTACTCGTTGCCCCGAATTAAAATCTAATTTTAATTCCGCGTTGAAATCTAATTTCGTATAATATATCGAATATATTAATTTACCGATTAATTCCAAATTAATCGTTTATCTCTCTCTAGACGATATTTTATCCTAGATAAAATATCTCCGTAATTAATCCTAGATTACTTTTCTCTCTCTTCTATATAATACCAGATTATTCAAGAGTGCAAGTTGTGCGTCATCGGTGGATTATCGGGAAGCGACCATGAGATCCCCGGATAAGTTGGCAGTAAATACGGTCGTCGGAGTGCCCGAATCACGTACGTACCAAGTACTACGTTCTATCGATTTACGAGACAAGGTCGACTCCTAGCAAAACACCAAGTCTTCCCAAGTTCTCCGGACATATTCATCAAAGAATATCTAGATCTGTATCAAGCGTAGTATACAATTGTATTGTGCGTATCGGCCCAGTATCAGATAATCACGTGCTAGGGCTGGGGGGGGATAAGTGTCTGCCCCGTCCGAAACATATCGGATGTCTGGTAACTAGTCTCTATAATCGGATATTCATGACCTGGTCATAATATCACGATTGGATGCGCATCACTGAAGAGCACTAATACCGTATCCTGCGTGACATCATCTCCATTATGACTGGAGTGACACTTCCGTCTTGACATCACATCCAATACACTACGATTCTCTGGTAAACCCAGAAGTGGTGTACACAGAACCAGTTAAGATCCCCCACCACCAAACCAAAGTTTACACCGATTGTCGTAAGTATTAGCGATGTAAGTCTCAGGTTAGACTATACACACCTACCTTGATTTCGGCCTCCCATAGACACCTAGTCATAATACCAATGGGATTCCGAAGGGTCTATCCAGAGCGAAGCTGTTTCCCGTACCATCGGTGAAACACGACCTCCTATCACACTTGCACAAGTATCCAATACTTATATATATGAGAACTATGCCGTTGTGCCCTCACAACGCGCATAAGTGCAATACTAGCCTATTCCGCATTATCGATGTCCAGTCTCGATAATACTACGGCTAGGGATATTTAATGATTAATCCTTCGTGGACTGATACTGTCTCATATCATCTCAATCCAGGAACTAATCATAGGGACATCTCTTTATTTATATGTCTATGGTGATCTAATCACAAATGAAGAGAGTGCAATTTCCTTGTTACATAGTTAATTTGCTACAACAACACAATGATCTGTGCAAATAGTGACGCTATGGTCATATTATCCAACAGGTAGTTGGGTAAATGGTTTCACCAAACCATTCCACCAAGTAGTTGGATGGTGAGTGGCTTGGCATAAATGCCAACTACCCTCCCAACTACCACATGAGAAGTGGGCCCCACATTTGAATTCAAAATTCAAATGTCTCTACGAACATTTGCCGCGGCTCGGTTCCGTTTAATTCGATTAAATGAACTTTCGTCGCTAATAATTAAATCTAATTTAATTAAATAACGATGCCTCGGCAAATATATTACGAATGTCGTTTATGAATTAACTCTAAATTAATTCGTTCGTTCGCATTAAAGTCCAACTTTAATTTCGTAATGAAATCCAATTCATATTAATATATCTGATATATTAATTTTAGCCCATACGAATAAATTAAATAGAAAAATCAAATTTAACTATTAAATTTTTTACCGATTAATTCTAAATTAATCGCGTTCTCTCTCTTCCAAACATATTTAATCCCAGATTAAATAATACCTCAATTAATCCCAGATTAATTTTCTCCATCTTAATTAATCCCAGATTAATTCTCTCTCTTAATTAATCCCATATTAATTCTAATTTAAATCAACTGTCATCGGTGAATCTTTGGGAAGCGACCCAAGAGATCCCTGGATATGTTGGCAGTAAATACGATCATCAAATTATCCGAATACGTGCGTACCTCGTACCACGTGCTTACTGATTTACAAGACATGGTTGGCTTCTAACAACGCACCGTGCCTACCCAATTCTCCAGAAATATTCTTACTGGAATATATAATCTATGTCAGGCGTAGTATACGTAGTATTGCGTATTGCGATCCAGTATCGGATGTCACGTGGTAGGCCTGGGGCTGGAACTGTGTCTGCCCCGTACGAAGCACATGTCGGATGTCTGGTAACTAGTCTCTATAATCGGACGAACATGACTTAGTCATATCATCCCGATGACTGCAGTACTTAAGAGCACTAGTACCGTAACCTACGTGACATCATCTCCACTATGACTGGAGTGATACTTCCGTCTTGACATCACACCCAATACACTACGATTCTCAATATACCCACCAGAGGCGTACACAGAACCTGTTAAAGCCCTGGACAACCAAGACCAAAGCATATTGATTGTCGCAAGTATTAGCGGTGTAAGTCTCAGGTTAAGACCAAATACACCTACCCTGATTTCGGACTTCCATAGACACATAGTCAGACTACCAATGGAATTCCGAGGGGTCTATCCAGAGCGAAGCTGTTTTTCCGTACCATCGGTAAAACACAACCTTCTATTACACTTTTATGAGTATCATATACCCAAATATAGAGAACTATGCCGTTATGATCTCACATAACGCGCACAAGTGTAATACTAGTCTATTCCGCATTATCGATGTCCAATCTCGATAATACTACGACTAGGTAATTTAATGAATAATCCTTCGAGGACTGATACTGTCTCATATCATCCCAATCCAGGAACTAATCATAAGGACCTCCTATCATTTATACATCTAGGTGATCTAATCACAAATGATAAGAGTGCAATCTCCTTTGTCACATAGTTAATTTCTACAACAACACCATGATCTGTACAAATAGTGACGCTATGGGTCATAATTGTCCAACACCCACCACTTTAAATTCCAAATTTAAGTTGGCTTGTACTACACACTTTGGTCCCGAGTTCGTTTAATTCGAATTAAACGAATTTTCCATTGCGACATAATTAAATCCAATTTAATTAAATAATAATGCCTAGCAAAATTATTACGAAAGTCGCTTACAAATTAATTTGAAATTAATTCGTTTGCTTGAATTAAAATCCTATTGTAACTCCGTATTGAAATTCGATTTCAATTAATATATCCAATATATTATTTTAGCCCAAATAAATAAATTAAATAGAAAAATCCAATTTTAAAATTAAAATTTATTTTACCGATTAATTCCAAATTAATCGCATTCTCTCTTCTTCACGAATTAATCCCAGATTAATTTTCTCTCTGCTAATTAATCTCATATTAATTCTGTTTGAGTCAAATGTCATCGGTGAATCTTTGGGAAGTGACCCAAGAGATCCCTGGATATGTTGGCAGTAAATACGGTCATCGGACTATCCGAACACGTGCATACCCGGTACCACGTTCTCATCGATTTACAAGATATGGTTGGCTTCTAGCAAAGCACCGTGCCTACCCAATTCTCCAGAAATATTCAACGAATAACATATAATTTTTATCAGGCATAGTATATAAAATATTGCATATTACGATCAAGTATCGGATGTCACATGCTAGGACTAGGGCTGGAATTATGTCTGGCCCGTACGAAGCACATATCAGATCACTAGCAACTAGTCTCTGTAATCGGATAATCACGACCTAGTCATATTATCCCAATAGCTGCAGCATTTATGAGTACTAATTTTGTATCCTATGTGATCATCATCTCCATATGACTGAAGTGATACTTCCATCCTGACATCACAGCCAATATGCTACGATTCTCAGTATACCCAAAAGAGGCGTACACAGAACTTGTTAAAGCTCCGGATGACCAAAACGAAAGTATACTGATTGTCACAAGTATTAGCGATGCAAGTATCAGGTTAAGACCATATACACCTACCCTGATTCGGATTCCCTTAGACACATAGTCTTACTACCAATGGGATTCCAAGGGGTCTATCCAGAGCGAAGCTGTTCCTGGTCCAACGGCTAACAGAACCTCCTATTACACTTGCATAAGTATCCAATACTTAAATATATAAGAACTATGCCGTTAAGCTTACATAACGCGCACAAGTGTAATACTAGTCTATTCCGTATTATCGATGTCCAGTCTCGATAATACTACGACTATGGATATTTAATGATTAAACCTTTCATGGATTAATACTGTCACATATCTTATTAATCCGGTACTAATCATATGGACTTTTATCATTTATATATCCAAGTAATCCAATTACAAAATGATAAAAGAGCAATTTCCTTTGTCATATAGTTAATTTGTATAAGAACACCATGTTCTTTACAAAAAAATGATGATATGGGTCATAATTGTCCAACAATCTCCCACTTGGCCTATAGCCAATCACTCAAGTGTCCAACACCTGAACTATGTAGGGGTCGCTCATACTTATGCTGAGATACCGCTTTTGTCAGCGGATATGCAAGTTTATCATCTGAAACGATAATTTGATCTTGATATCGCCATGATTTATAATCTCACGGATCATATGAAATCCTTGAAGTATATACTTGGATCATTGATGAGACCGTAGTTCCCTAGCCTGTGTTGTAGCCCAGCTCAGCTGCTAACAGAACTACTCCTAATCCAATTAGGAATTTTATAGATCCAAAATACTTCTTCTGCTGTCTCAGCCGCAGCAATGTATTCCGCTTTTGTTGTTGAATCGACAATAGTATCTTACTTGGAAGATTTCCAGCTCACTGTTCCATTTTTCAAACAAAATATGTACCTTTATTGCGACTTAAAGTCATTTTTATCGATTTGGAAACTTGCACCGGTGAACCCAGTCACCTTAAGTTCTCCATCTCCATATAATAAGAAAGCATCCTTAGTTCGTCTAAGATACTTAAGGATGTTCTTAATATCAATCCAGTAACCATCACCTGGATCGGCCTGATAGTGACTTCAGATGCTCAAAGCATATGAGACACCGGGTCGCATATATTTTTGTCACAGTACGAGCTCTTGAAGAGTGCCAATAAATTTTAGATATATCCCAGTAGATCTTTATTCCTAGAATAAATGTTGCCTCTCCCAAGTTTTTCTATGGAGAATTTTAACGAAAGCCAAGCTTTCACCGATTGTAATATGGGAATATCATTGCTAAGAAGTAATATATCATCAATGTATAGGACAATCATTGTTAGTACGCTCCCACTAACCTTCTTATATACACAAGAATCATCATCATTTTGAATGAAACCATATACCATTATGATCTAATCAAAACGTTGGTTGCAAGAACGCAATGCTTGTTTCCATCCATAAATGGATCGATTTAACTTGCAAACCTAGTTTGCCTGTTTTGGCACGACAAAACTGTTAGGTTTTTGTATGTAAACATCCTCAAAAAGGTTTCCATTTAGGAAAGCGGTTTTGACGTCCAGGTACCATATTTCATAAATGAAATATACAACAATAGCAAGCATCATCCGAATGGATTTAATCACGGCAACGGTAAAAGGTTTCATCGTAATCGACACCATGTTGATGACGATACCCTTTCGATACAAGCCTAGCTTTTTACGTTTTTTTATTACCATCCATGTCAGGTTAATCGGCGTAATCACACGTGTATAACACAAGTGCACGTATTGGTCAAGTAGTATAAAAAATATCGATCCCACGAGGACTTAATACCTAGCTATTAATTTTATGAGACCAAATGATTACTAGTATCTAACAGATTGATTGATCGACTGTGTGGTGACTTTAAACTTAAAAACAAGTAAATAAAATTACGCAAAAATAGGTTGAGGAAAATTCAAATTTATAAAACTATCCAGGGTTGTGAATTCTTCCAATATCTTTTAAAAGTTGAAGTGGTTATTTCACGTTTGTGCAATATATTGGTTTATTAACCTGGAACACGAAAATATGTAAAAGCCTATTCTGATGGTCAGATACAAATACCTAGTGTAACCCAATTAATCATATTCTTATGTCAACAAAGTTACCTGAATTCATTAAGATTAAGTTCCAATTATGGTTACCCCCGCCCGACATGTATATTCCTATCCTGTAAGGAAATATATTAAAAGGGTTATCTATCCTCAAGGAAGATCGTGGGTTATTAAGTCTAGGGTCTTAAACCTAAAATCTCTTTTCCAAGTTCATTTTAAGTTTACCAGTTCAATCTTATTAATGGCCAGTTAACAAGAAGCATTAAGACTAAGGCTCAATAATTTATATTACCCAAACCATAGAACAACCCCTTATTAATCAGTGATATTGGAATTCATCACAATCCTAGATAACGGGCTTAGCTACAACACATACTTAAGGCTAATAAAAGCTTAAATAAAATAAAAGACATAAAGTAAATACTGGAAATTAAATAATGTAAATGTTGGAAATAAAAAAATGTAAAAGTACAATAAAAGAAAATATTGGGGGTTAGAGGATCCACTTTTAATATTTCAAAATTAGAATTCTCCCTTATTCGTAATGGTTACCGATTAATTAACCAGACCATAAAGACGGTAATTTCATTTGTCTCAATTAAATCCAACCAACCATATAGGCGGTAACAAGGTTATTACCTAAACCAACCATATAGGCGGAAACTACGTCTGAAATGAAAAACCGACCATACAGGCGGTAAATAAGGTTGTCACCTAAACCGGCCATATAGGCGATAACTAATTAATCCAAATTTTAATTAAAATTAGGGAGGTTAATCTAATTCATTATATTAAAAGTCTTACCTTTTTACCCCAACAGAATGAGGTTACATGCTCATGCTGTAAAAGAAAACACACAAAATTTTATTAAATAAATAAAAAGAAAATACAAGAAAACTTAAATAATATACAAGACACTTTCCTTTAGATTTTCATGGATAAACTCCTCCAAAGAAAGCATGAAAAAATTACAAAGTTTAGCTTGGTATTTATAGGAAAATCTAAAGGCTTCCACAAATTTCTCCACCAATAGCTCCACCAAACATGACACCAAACATGGCATCAAACATGGCACAAAATATGGAACCAAACATGGCATCAAACATGGCACCAAACATGCAAACATGTTTGGTGGAAGTTTGACAATTTTTGTTTATTTATTTTATTTTATATTTTGAAAATGACTATAATAATTACACAGCATACACTATATTATTCATCAATTTCGGCCTTCCAAAATTCCGAATTCGAAAATAATGAAATCTTCAAAGTTGTAGATCTTTGTGTCTTCCTTAATCTGGCACTTGAATCAGCACAAGCAGATATTGGATGAAAAAGTTATGGCCAAAATACTAAACTTGCGCAAAATTGGAATTTAGGACTGCTCTTCGTGATGCGTATAGTAAATTTCCGTTTTCGCCATTTTTTGCTCCGGATTTCATCATTTTAGCCTCGAGTGTATTCCATTAAGTCCCAATACTTTATTTATCTATAAAAGACATAAAAACACACTAAAATGTTCATCAAACCCGAGAAACTAAATAAAATATTAGTTAAAAGTGGCGGTAAATATTAATATATTTTCCGCTCATCATCTGTCTTCAACATGAAGACGCACTTGGTACCAATAGGCACAATGCCTTATGATACATCAACCAGTGTCCAAACTTGGTTGGTATACATGGAATCCATTTCGGACTTATTGACATCTTGCCATAAAGCGAAGTCGATAGCTTGTATCGCTTCCTTATACGTAGCCGGTTTGTATTCCTCAATAAGATTAATATCTACATAAGGTGAGATCAGAAACCCATACCTCTAAGGTTATTTTATAACTCTCTTTGACCTACACGGTTCTTGTGTATTAGAAAAATGTGGAACAGTTTATCTCTGATGAACTGTTCATGTTTCGTGAGGGATCGGTGCCAGGAATAGTATCACTGCGATTTTCATCGAGTTCTACTTTCCTCCCACTTACCACTGTATTTAGGAATTCCTCTTAAGAAAACCGCATGGAGAGCAATAAATATCTTTGTTCTCTTGTAAGTTGTGGAAATAATATCCTTTGGTTTCCCTAGGATAACCAATTATAAATATGCACTTATCCAATTTGGGTTCTAGTTTGGTACCATCCAAACGTTTAATGTATGCCTAGCATCCCCAAATCTTAAGGAATGAGAAATCCAGTTTCTTTCCTGTCCATATTTCATATGGAGTCTGTCCAACAGACTTTGACAGAACCTTATTCAAAATAATTATTGCACTGTTCAATGCGTATCCCTTGAAGGAAATTGGTAGCTCAGTGTGACTCATTATTGACCTTACCATGTCCAACAAAGTTCGGTCTCTCCGTTCGGACACATCGTTCGATTGAGGTGTTCCGGGAGGAGTCCACTGTGAAAGAATTCCATACTCTCCCACTCTTGGATTTGGCTTGGCCGAAACTCACCAAGAACAAAGAAGAAATTGTAGCAATTTTTCAAGTGCTAGCACACATCAAAGAATAATACTAAGGTGTTAGGGAAAATTTTCCCATTGAGCTTGGAATCAAAGATAAAGCTTGGAGCTTGATACATAACTTTGGAGGAGCTTGGAACAACTTCAAAGAGAGCAAAAACTTTTGAACTCTACACATCCTACAACCGATCAATGTGAGTACTTTATCCGCAACTTACTTTGATTATTCACACAAATTTTATGCTTAATAGATCCTAGGTTGTTCTTAGAGAACCCAACAATTGCATACGTATAGTCTCTCTCTCACAGGCTATCAATATTATACCGGTGATATAGATAGGAACGTCAAATCCCTAAGGTATAATATAGTCGACTTTCAAATTTATTATCTCTAAATAACATTCGGAACTCGCTTCTGAAGTATATCACGGTCATGGATTTACTAAATCGTAAACATGTTCACGATACCTATGTCATGTACACAGGACTGACGGATTCTATCTGATGGATTTACTATATCGCAAAACGTTCATGATACATATGGATTTACTAGATCACAAACACGTTCACGATACCTATTACTAGATCGCAAACACTATGTTTCATCACTTCCCTATAATAAAAAGAAAATGCTGGGGGTTAGGGATCCACTTTTAATAATTCTAATTTATAAATCTCCCTTATTATAATATAGAAATTATCAGTGATATTACCAACCGATCATATAAGTGGTATCCTGATTAAGTTAGCTTTTCAATTAAGTCCAACCAGCCATAAATGCGGTGTTATTATTTATCCATAAACCAACCATATATGCGGTAATCATCTGTCACATAAAAACCGACCATATAGGCGGTGTCACATTATGTCAAATAAATAAAACCAGCCATTAAGGCGGTATAACCTTTAGTCCATATTAAATTATAATTTCTATATTATAATTAAGGGAGATTAATCTAAACTATAATAATAAAAGCTTCACATTTCCCCCAATAGAAATTTAACTACAAAACATAAAAGAAAGTAAAAACACTATAACTGTTATTACAAAAAATAAAAATACATAATTAAAATACTGAAAATAAATACAAAAAAGATGCAATCATTAAATTCCTTACCAGAATCTAAGGAAAACTTGAGAATTACAAATCAAATGACTTGGTATTTATAGGCAAAGAAAAGGCTTCCACCAATTTCTCCACCAAACACTCCACAAAATACTTTCATGTTAAATATTTTTAAAAATATTGACCATAAGTAAGTCAAAATTATGCATTTTTGCAAGGGCACTCCACTATTACGAGATTCTTTACAAATTTAATCGTGCGGCATATATATGTCCTTATTTTAACCTATAATATCTAACCCATATGACCACACTTGTTTTTAACTATTTCTCCTCCTTTAGCCATTTTCACCAGCCTAAAAGAAAAAAACCAGCAGTCCTTTTATTTCTCTCTCTTTCATATGAAAATAGCCAATTATGGGGATATTGAAGTTTATTTGTAAATTTTTGTACAAATCAATGTAAGACAGCTCCTAATCCAATTCTAGTAGTTAACTTCATGATTTGTTTTGTTTTTTGAGATGTTATTTAAAAAACCATGAAATCATAAGCATGATTTGAGCCTATTTTTGCATTTGAGTGTTTATAAGGTAGTTTGTTATACACAAATTGAAGTTTTATAATGGGTTTTGTATGAATTTTGATTGATTTTAGCAAATATGGAATGGGCATACTATGGTCGAAATTTTGTGGATGTTGGAAGTCTTTTATTTTCTATGTTTTGTGCTTCAATTTAAGTTTTTTGGACAACAGACACCCAGTAAGCCCGAAACTCACCTGGTAACGCTGTGTTTCGCCATTTTCGCATATTTAAACTCCGAAATAATTTCCGACAATTATTCCAATGCCCAAAACACATCCAATACATTTATAAAATATAATTTTCATCACCAAAATCACAGAAATTCCAGATCTGATTTGGTAACCAAAATTATCATTTTTCATGCTTTAAATCTAATTTTCTCAACATTAATCATATTAATATTTACATCAATCAAAGCCACCACCTATGAAGAACTCAAGAATAATTCTAGGAGTTACAAGAGTGGTCATAACACTATGAAATGACAAAAGCCATCAAATGATAAAAATTGAACTAATATTACAATAATATTATTCAATTTAACTTCACGCATGCATCTAGTCTTTAAATCCATCCTCCAATCAAAACGTCCCTAAAATATGAGAAAAGAAGAACCTTAGAACTTTTGTAGATGCACAAGACAAGAATAAGCTTTCTAAGTTTAAGAGTTATGAAGATTATCTCCAAATCTCCAAATTTCCTTCAACGTTTTATTGATTTCTTCACTTTCTTTCTTGTTTCTTCAAAATAAATTTGGGAGCTTTTTTTTCCCTTCAAATGATTCGGCCATGGCTTCCATTAAAAGAGAAAACAAAATTTTTTTACTTAAAAAATAAGCCTTGACTGACTTTGAGGGGTATTATGGTCATTTGGTAAATTTAATCTAATTAAATAATAATAAACTTTAAGTTAACAAATACAATTTGTAAAATTTAAACTTAAAAGAATCATGCCACATGCAACCAATAATAATGAAACATATTGCATAACAATTATGTAATATTGATATAAATTAATTATTTAGATATTTAACATTTAAACATCTAAAAAATTAATTAATACAGTTATTGTTATATATGTATTTTATTTACACTAAATAACAAATACATATATTAATGGCATGTGTCAAAGTATCATTTGATAATTAATTAATATGTATCAAATCAAATTTTGTATCAAATACATATACACATTAATTATAAATTGACAAAAATCCCCTAATGCATGTATTTTCATTTAACCGATTAAGCGATTCGAATTAACTCATTTAATCCGATAAAGTATTATGAATAATAAGTATTATTTATAACGCATTGCCCAAGTGCTCAACGAGTACACTTCATATTGTTGGACTCTCTAACTTTAGGTTTATCCATCATGGAATCAAATTCATGTCCATAATTTACCCACTCGTAAATTATGACTACCACGGATAATCTCGGTAACTATGCAAGTCGAGGTCATTGCATACGTATAGTCTCTCTCTCACAGGCTATCAATATTATACCGGCGATATGGATAGGAACGTCAAATCCCTAAGGTATAATATAGTCCACTTTCAAATTTGCGATCTCTAAATAACACTAGGAACTCACTTCCGAAGTATACCACGGTCATGGATTTACTAGATTGCAACATGTTCACGATACCTATGTCATCTACACAGGACTGACGAATTCTATCTGATTCAATCTGATGGATTTACTATATCGCAAACACGTTCACTATACCTATGGATTTACTAGATCACAAACACGTTCACGATACCTATTACTAGATCGCAAACACTGGTGTTCATCACTTCCCTAGAGTAAAAAGAAAATGCTGGGGTTATGGGATCCACTTTTACTAATTCTAATTTAGAAATCTCATTTATTATAATATAGAAATTATCAGTGATATTGCCAACCGACCATATAAGCGGTATCCTAGTTAAGTCAGATTTTCAATTAAGTCCAACCAGCCATAAAAGAGGTGTTATTACTTATCCATAAACCAGCCATATAGGCGGTAATCATCTGTCACATAAAAACCGGCCATATAGGCGGTGTCACATTATGTCAAATAAATAAAATCAGCCATTAAGGCGGTATAACCTTTAGTCCATATTAAATTATAATTTCCATATTATAATAAAGGGAGATTAATCTAAACTATAATAATAAAAGCTTCACCCTTCCCCCAGCAGAAATTTAACTACAAAACATAAAAGAAAGTAAAATCACTATAATTGTTATTACAAAAAATAAAAATACATAATTAAAATACTGAAAATAAATACAAAAAAGATGCAATCATTTAATTCCTTACAAAAATCTAAGGAAAACATGAGAATTGCAAATGAAATAGCTTGGTATTTATAGGCAATGAAAAGGTTTCCACCAATTACTCCACAAATTTCTCCACCAAACACTCCACAAAATACTCCACCAAACACTCCATCAAACATGGCACAAAACGTGGCACCAAACACTCAACCAAAAATGTAAGCAAGTTTGGTGGAATTTTGACAATTTTTATTTTTGATAATGACTTTAGTAATTAAACATAACAGAATTTCTCATCACTTTCGGTCATGAAAACATAAAATTCGAAAATATTATGAACTTCAAAGTTGTAGGTCTTTGAGTCTTCTTTAATCTAGAACTTGAATGACCTCAATCCGATATTGGAGTATAAAGTTATGGCCAAAAAACGAAAATTGTGCAAAGTTGAAATTTCTGAAATTGTACTTCGTTAGAATGCATTTCAAGTTTCCAACTTCCAAATTCCTGTTAGACATATATGACCCATAGCATCGTTATTTGTACAGAACATGGTTTTTTTATACAAATTAACTATGTGACAAATGAAATTGCTCTTTTCATTTGAAATTGGATTACCTGGATATATGAATGATAAAAGTCCTTATGATTAATTCCGGATTAATAAGATATGAGACAGTATTAATCCACAAAGGTTTAATCATTAAATATCCCTAGTTGTAGTATTATCGAGACTGGACATCGATAATACGGAATAGACTAGTATTACACTTGTGCGTGTTATGGAAGCGTGGCGGCATAGTTCTCATATATTTGGGTATTGGATACTCATGCAAGTGTAATAGGAGGTTCTGTTTGCTGATGGTACGAAAATAGCTTCGATATGGATACACCAATAGAAATCCCATTGGTAGTATGACTATGTGTCTATGGGAATCCGAATCAGGGTAGGTGTATTTAGTCTTAACCTGAGACTTGCATCGCTAATACTTGCGTAAATCAATATACTTTGGTTTTGGTCTTCCGGGGCTTTAACAGGTTTGTGTACGCCTCTTCTAGGTATACTGAGAATCGTAGTGTATTGGGTGTGATGTCAAGAAAGAAGTATAACTTCATTCATATGGAGATGATGATCACGCAGGGATACAGAACTGGTACTCTATGTACTATAGCCATCGGGGAATATGATTAGGTCATGACTTTCCGATCATAAAGAGACTAGCTGCTAGTGATCCGATATATGCTTCGTACGGGGCAGACACAACTCCAGCCCCAAGCCTAGCATGTGACATCTGATACTGGATCGTAATGCGCAATACTATGTATATTACGCCTGAGAAAGATCATGTATTCCGTACAAGAATATTTCTGGAGGATAGGGTAGGCACGGTACTTTGCTAGAAGCCAACCATGTCTTGTAAATCGATAAGTATGTGGTACCGGGTACACACGTGTTCGGATAGTCCGATGATTGTATTTAATGCCAACATATCCACGGATCTCTTGGGTCGCATCCCAAAGATTCAACGATGATATTTGACTCGAACAGAATTAATCTGGGATTAATTATGAGAGAGACAAATTAATCTGGGATTAATTACGGCAATAATTAATATGAGAATTAATTATCAGAGAGAGAATTAATCTGGGATTAATTGCGTCGAGAATTTATCTGGGATTAAATTCGTCGAGAAGAGAGAAGCGATTAATTTGGAATTATCGGCAAAGTAAATTTATAGTTAATTGGATTTTACTATTTAATTTATTTAT
Organism: Zanthoxylum bungeanum; assembly: GCA_019454045.1. Classification (NCBI taxonomy): domain Eukaryota; kingdom Viridiplantae; phylum Streptophyta; class Magnoliopsida; order Sapindales; family Rutaceae; genus Zanthoxylum; species Zanthoxylum bungeanum. Next base: position 29,638 of record SKCR01029925.1, read on the forward strand.
TTATCTGGGATAAAAATCAGATTGAAGAGAGAGAGAACGATTAATTTGGAATTAATCGATTAAATAATATTAGATATATTACTTGAAATCAGATTTCAAAGAGGAATTAAAATTGGATTTTAATTCGAGCGAACGAATAAATTTGGAATTAATTCGTAAGTGACTTTAATAATAATTTTACGATGCATAATTATTTAATTAAATTAGATTTAATTGCGTCGCGACGGAAAATTCGTTTATTGGATTAAACGATCCGAGCCCAAAGTATGTTGTGTAAGTAATTTGAATTTTGAATTCAATGTAGTGGTACCCACTCACTTACATCAACTAGTCATTTGTTGATGGAAGTTGTTGGGTAATAAATTGGATTTCACTCACCCATTTCACCCACCAACAAAATATATATAATTAATGAATTTTGGAAATTGTTATTATTTTCTTTCTCTCTCGGTTTGGCCATGTGGCCATTTAATCTTCTCTTTTTGAAATTGGCGCAGTGGGTGGCCATTAAAAATGCTTTCCTTTTGGTTGATAAAATAATAAGCAAAAGGCTATTCTTTCTCTCTGATTTTTTTGCAATTGGCGTCTGCATTTCTCTTTGAAAATGCCGAAGGCATTTATCCTTTTCATTTTGCATAAAGGCCGAATGGCCTCCGATTTGATGAGTGGCAGATTGCTCCTCTCTCTCTTGAACAAATTTGTTTCTCCTTGGGAAATAAAATTTGTTTCATTTGTTCTTGTTGACGGTGGATTTTGGTCTCAGGGCTTCCTTCAATAGTGAATTTGTTTGGTTATGAGGGACCAAAGGCAAATTTAGCAAAAAACAGATAAACACATCAATCGACAAGGAGATTTAACGTGGTTCGGTGGATTTGGATCCGACCTACGTCCACGGACACAAACAGGATGATACTTTTATAACTCAAACACGCTTTCCAGATCTCTTTTTTATTTTTTACAAGTCAGAGTTTGATGATTCTGATGCCCTGTACACATACTCTGCCCTTCTATTTATAATAGTACAGAAATCAGACTCCTATTTGTATAAGGATTCCTGGTCGAATCAGTGTTCTCTTCTTGTAAAGATTCCTAGTCTAACATTGCCTCTACTTTTCTTATTCCTTTTTGGATACCGACTCATTACTTTTCCTCGTGAAAGTAGGATAACTTGTCATCTTATCCGCAAGGATAGGGTGTCATCTTCTTGAACATATCTCGCTACCTGGTCGGTTTTCATTAGGTCGGTCATGATAGTCTTTTGTACTGAGAATGCTGCTGTCGACCTGATAATGCCCAGTCATCTGAACCCAAGTGCTCGGTTACCGGTTATAAAGTGCTCGGTCTATATCTGTTGTGGTTGGTTTGAAACCGTGAGGTGCTTGTTCTTTTATTGCAAGGTGGTCGGTCGATTTTAACGGTCTCACCCAAGAAGGGAATTACCCTTCTATCCTCGTCGTGCTGCTTTAAATATCATAGTGCCCTGAAAACACCATCAACATATGTCCCCTAGTTCTCGATTCCAACGAGTGTGCAAGTGGTGCCGGGAACTATATAAAGATGGTGTGCCATTTACTTGTTGGGGGTCGACCCGGTGTTGAATCAAAAAATGTTCTGTCGGCCTCTTTTCAAGCGCCTTTTCTTGGAGACGCGCAACATTCACGTCTGTTTAAATGTCTATCAAATCATCTTTAGGGTTTTTTCTAGTTTTGACACTTGTCAAACATCCGTCGGGTTCCCGCCAAAACGGAAGCGAATCGACCGTGTAGAGGCGCCTTAACAGTGTGCTGATCTCAACCATCTGTTTAATTTTGGCAGACCTCTTTTGCAGTCGACACTTGGCGTTCATCCTGGTTTCTTATTTCGATCCAACGGCCACGAGCGTCCTGATCATGACTATAAGAAGACGAGGCTTTCACTGTGCAATCCTTTTGGCAAATTCTCCTTCCTACCTGTAAACATTTCCCTGCTCCAACCATGACTCGTTCAACTCAGTGCTCTTGGAGTTTCTTTCAACCGTGGATTTTCTTTCTTTCTCTCCGCTGTGACCTGTGAACATAAAGGACGGGCCAACCGCACTGTACAACCTTTAGCTTTTCCGAAAAGAACAAGTAAGTCTTCTGAACGACCTCTTCCTTTTGGGTGTTGTGAATTTACCTTTGAATGTTGCTAGGGAATGATTTATGGCTTGTTGGTTTTTGCTTAGGGCATTTTAGAACCCACCTGCTTAGTTTAAGACGGCAGCCCCGAGTAGTTCTTTGGCTGTAGACTAACTTCCCCCCTCTTTTTATTTTTCGGATGCTTAGGGATGTCTGACAACAGTCCTTCCCTCGAAAACCCTGCTAAACCCTCAACTCCCCCTGCTGAAGAGCTCTCCTCGGGCTCGGGGGCACCCAGCGTGGAATACCTTGATACTACTCCCACTCCTTCCGAGATAGAACAAGATTCTTACCATCAGAGGGTTCCTCGGGAGGATCCGGAACCCGATGATTTTGATAACTCGGCTCTGGACATGGATCGGCCTTCTAAGATAACTGAGGACGATCTGACACTGCTGAGGCAACGATACGATATCCCGATAGACATTGCCCTTGAGGTCCCTCTTCCATGTGATCGTGCCAGTCAGCCTGACGAGGGTTCCGTGGCCCTTCTTCCTACTTTCTTCGAATGCGGGCTCCGGCTGCCGATTCAACACTATTTCGCTTGGACGCTGGCCGAGATGGAGGTCGCCCCCTGTCAGCTGAGTCTAAACAGTTGGAGGATTTTGGCCGGGTTGTATGTAGCTTGGCATCGGACAGGACTCGGTGAGCCTTCTTTTGAAGAGGTGAAGAGGTTATATCGGTTGAATGCCAACCCGAAGACTCACCACGGTTGGTACTACCTTTCTGCTTATGATAGTTCGTCAAATGTCGTCCAAAAGCTCCCTGACTCCAATAAGAATTTCAAAGATCTCTGGTTCTGGGCCACTGGGGATTGGGGACGGACCCTAAGGTCGGATGAAGGGGAGATCTTGGTACCGGATATCTTCAGGGCGGAAGGTTAGGAGATTAACCTTTAGCTTTTTCTTCCCTTAGTTTTTTTTGTTTGGATTCTTACCCCTTCTTTTCTATTCCTCCTAGCCTGTTGGAGGGATGCTCCCAAGGTTTCCCATCGGGTCCGGAAACGGGTATTCTGGGCTCATCGGTATGCCGCTCTTTGGAGGGAGTTGGTGAACGATATGGCCTTTGCTGAGTCTGGCCTAATTCGGGTTGCTCCTGCAAAAATCCCGGGTCGGATAGGTAGATCTGTTACTGTTTTTTCTGACTGTTTCTTCTGTTCTTTTCATTTTTTAGAGGAAAATATCGTTTATGCTTTAGCCAAGGTCTCGTGCTGATCATGCCTTTTTACCTTTTGCTCCTACAAGTATGTCGAAGAGGCCGAAATACCTTGAGCGGTTGGCCAGTACCATGAAGAAGGCTGGTCATGCTGAAACCGTAACCTCCCGGGCACATCCGGAACCTGTTGAGGCTGGTAGGGTGTCTCAAGGGAAGGTTCAGCTGGCTGCTCGGGGTCTATCTTCTCCCTCTGGTGCGCAGTTATCAGGATCTGCTAAGCTGGTCAGTCCGCCGAAGCCTTTTAGGAAGAGGAGGCGTCACTTCGGGGCAGAAGAGACCGAGTCGGTTCAAGAGATGGAGTATGAGCCCGTCCCGGGCAAGAGGAAAGACGCCCGTCGGGGTAAAAAAATCGTCCGAGGGCTATTCTAAGAAGCAAAAGGGCTCTGTGATCCTTGGTGTGGATGATTTGGGGGAAGACATCCGAGAGGCTACTTCCCATCTAGTGCCGACCTTTAATGAACTGGCCGAGGTGATTCCTCCTCCGGAGGTTTCGAGATATGATGACGTCTCTCCTGAGGCTTTGGTGACAGAGATGAGCTCCCAAATGGCGAAGGTAGTTACTCTTCTCCCTCCTGATTTCGGGTCTTGGTTTTCTTATCTCACATCTTGACTTCTTTGTTTTGTTCAGGCTACTTACCTCATGGCAAAAAATAAGGACCTCCTCTTAGTCTATTGTCTGAGGGTGGTTAGGCCCAGAGGCTTCAGAATCGCCTTACAAAGGTGGAGGCTAAACTGGCCGAAAAGGAGGAGGTGTAAAGAATCAAGCTGACTGCTGATCGAGACCTTCAAAACAAATACTCTAGGCTCTGCTACTACTGGCCTGCGAAGCGAACTGGACTGCTGAGGATAGGGATAAAAGCGCCCGCCCAATCTGAGATTGGCATTTTGAAAGTGAATGTGTCAAGTGTTGAAGCCAAACTGAAGGCCAATGACGAAAAAATGGTAAGGGCTCGGGATGATCTTGAGAGGAAAGAGGCCGAACTTGAGGCCGAGAAGGATACTATCCGCCTTGAAGGGGTTGGTGATTGTTCTGAATTGATACCGATGGTACTGCCTGGTCTGAATATGGATCCTATCTATGCGGCCATCAGTTTTTGTAAGGGGGAAATTTCCGAGGAGGAGTTCCGGAAGTTGCTCCCTTCTTCTTCTGAAGTGGTGGCTGACCCCGAGTCGATCTCAATCGTTCCTGTTTCCCAGGCCTCTCATGAAGGCCGACCTGATATTCCTGCTCCTGGCGAGGACTGTCTTGAGATCCCACCTCCAATCCTTGAAGTAGAGGTCTCCCATGTCGCCGAGGTCGAAGCTGTTGTTCTCCTTCCTGAGGTCGAGCCGATCCCTCCGTTGTCTGAGCCAGCCGAGGAAGAACTTCCTGCCCCTGTGCGAGCTGATTGAGAAGGGGTAACCCGGACGGTGACCTGAGTGTACTTAACCTTTTTTTTTGTAATAAAATTTCATGCTGTATCTTGATATATAAATATCTCCGTGTTTTTCTTTATCTCTTTCTCATTTTGTTTTTTCTTTCTTTATGTTTCCTGTTATCCGAACACTTGAGACCCCTCCGCGGGGGACAACATGAGCTGGAGGGAATTAATCTGATCCCGAGCTGAGGAAGACACTTGGCTCTGGGGGAATGTTACCTCCCCAGTCCAAAGAAGACCGACTTGGTGGGACGTAACCCGACCCCGAGTTGAGGAAAACACTGGGCTCTGGGGGAATGTTACCTCCCCAGTCCAAAGAAGACCGACTCGGTGGGACGTAACCCGACCCCGAGTTGAGGAAAACACTTGGCTCTGGGGGAATGTTACCTCCCCAGTCCAAAGAAGACCGACTCGGTGGGACGTAACCCGACCCCGAGTTGAGGAAAACACTTGGGTCTGGGGGAATGTTACCTCCCCAGTCCAAAGAAGACCGACTCGGTGGCACGTAACCCGACCCCGAGTTGAGGAAAACACTTGGCTCTGGGGGAATGTTACCTCCCCAGTCCAAAGAGACCGACTCGGTGGGACGTAACCCGACCCTGAGTTGATTGGCCAATTGGCTTCGACGGAACGAAATCCGGCCCCGAGCCGAGTAATCTTTGGGACTTGTATAGAAGGGAAGTGAATCAACCTTTGAAGCCCTAACAAATCTGGCACGGGCGTCCCCTTGCCAGTCCGGCGAAAAACAAAATCAAACTTTGGAAAATAAGATAAAAAGGTGGGGGTGACTTAGCACTTATCCCAAAAATGTTTTGCAAGTATAAATAACAACATGGATGCCTCAAGACAACGTCCTGTCTGAGGTCTCCAAAACACAATTCTAAATCTTTCAATTCAGAGTCCCGGCGAACCAGGATTTGGATCAATAGAGCATTTCAATGGTGAGGGCACATCCTCTACACGTCGGGTCACTTGGGAGCCTGCGTATTGTATGAGGGCTCCTCCTTACCACGCTGGAGCAGGCACATGCCACAGGGGAACAACGCATCCCCGTGCTGTGCCTCTCTCGGATCCGAATGATGAATGGATCAAAGAGTGTCCGGGATCCTAAGGGTATATTCCTCATTAGGTCCGGCATCACTGGAGTTAGCGATCGTCACGGGGGTATCATCATCCCCCGTGCTATGCTTCTCATGGATCCATTTCATCGGGTAAGTGAGGATCAAAATAATGTTCGACACATTAAGGGCATGTTCCTCCTTATGTCAGGTAACACTGGAGTAGGCAATCGCTACGGGGGTATTATCCATCCCCGTGCTATGCTTCTCCCGGATCCTATGCATTGAGTATGTCCCTGAGGACCTCGAGCCAAGAGAGATACTTGGTTCTGGGGGAATGTCCTGTCCCCAGACCAATGGCATGACTTGGTGTGAGGTAACCCGATCCCGAGCTGGATGACCTCAGTGGACCGTAATCCGGCCCCGAGGTGATTGAAACATTAAGGGCATATTCCTCCTTATGTTCGGTAATACTAGAGCAAGCAATCGCCACAGGGGTATCATCCCTCCTCGTGCTATGCTTCTTATGGATCTATACCTTCGTCCCCGTTTTTTAATGCTTGCATGGAGTTGAACGATTCTGGTGTGACTTTATGCTTCTTTATGGTGGTAACCGTGGTCGGGTAGTTGCGAGTTTTGTGCTTTTTGGCTTTGGACCGTTGTATTGAGTATGTCCGCAGAGTTTTTTGAATATGGTTTTGCAAAGTTTATTTTTTAGAAGAGCGGGTGAAAAAAAAAGTTTTTATTTATACTCGGGGACATACTGCCCTTCTTACAACTCTCTGTGGGTCATTTTGAGAGAGGCTTGTATTAGAATTTCTGTCCTTTATTTGTTTGCTGCAAACGAAAAGGAGGAAAGAGAGTTTACTGGAAGTATTTTCTCAACATCTCGGCGTTCCATGGCTTTTTTAATCTTGTGCCGTCCAGCTGTTCTAGAATGTATACTCCTGGCCCTACTACTTTTACCACCTTGTAGGGCCCCTCCCATTTGGCGCCCAGCGAGCCTTCCTCTGGCCTTCGGGTATTTAGGGTGACCCTTCTTAGCACTAGGTCGCCCGGGATGAAGGTGCGAGTCCGAATCCTTTTATTGTAGAAGCGGGCCATCCTTTGTTGGTAGATTGCTGTTTTTATGGCTGATCTCTCTCTCTTATCTTCGATCAGGTCGAGGTGGTTTCTGATAAGTCCTTCATTCTGTTTGCTCTCGTAGTGCTGGACCCTGTGGGAGGTCACCCCGATTTCTGCTGGGATGACAGCTTCATATTCGTATGCTAAGGAGAACGGGGTTTCTCCTGTGGAGTTTTTATAGATTGTCTGGTGTGCCCATAGTACTTCTGGTAATTCCTCGACCCATAGGCCTTTGCTGGATCCGAGCCGAGCTTTCAGGTTAGCCTTGATGGTCTTGTTCGTTGCCTCGACCTGTCCGTTTGACTTAGGATGGGCTGGGGTGGCGAACCTTAGGGCGATCTGAAGATCCTCGCAGAGTTTTCTGAAGCCTTTGCTATCAAACTGCTTCCCGTTGTCAGTGATGATGGCTCGGGGAATTCGGAATCCGCAAACGATATTTTTCTTTAGGAATTCAGTGGCTTTTTTTCTGTTATGGCGGATAATGGCTCTGCTTCCACAATTTGTGAAATAGTCTATGGCCACGATGGCATATTTTGCCTGTCCTTTCCCTCGTGGCATTGGTCCAATGATGTCTAGTCCCCACTGGGCGAACGGCCAGAGACTGAGCAGCGTAGTTAATGGTGCTCTGCTGGTTGGTGGTGGAGATTTACGTTTTTCTGACATCCTTCACACTTGTGGGCCACTTCTATGCCGTCCTGGTGCATGGTCGGCCAGTAAAAACCTTGTCTTAGGGCTTTGAAAGCAATTGAGCAACCCCCGGTGTGGCTTCCACAGATGCCCGTATGTATCTCACTGAGCACATAATTCGCCTCTTCTTCTGCTAGACATCTTAAGAGGAGGACTGAGTAACCCCTTCGGTAAAGTACTTCTTTGATTAGGGAGAATCTGGTGCTTCTGTATCTTAACTTCCGGCCTCCGTTTTGTCTCCTGGTGTTTCCCCTTGTTTCCAGATATTTTCTGATGGGTTGCATCCATGATGTTTTGCTTTCTTTATCTAAAACTTCCACTTCAGATTCCCCCACGCTCCTTTCCCGGATGTAAATCAAAGGGATTATTATGGGGTGCTCGGCTTTTGTTAAGGAGGCGAGCCGTGCTAGGGAGTCTGCCTCATAATTGTCTTCTCGGGAGATTTGTTCGAAGTGTACATCCCCATCTTCCCCGTTAACTTTCGTACTTCGGTCAGATAGACCATCATGCTAGGCTCTTTGGCTTGGAATGCTCCCTTTAGTTGCTGAATGGCTAACTGCGAGTCACTCCTTACTACCACATCTCGGATCCCCAGTACCGTGCATAGTCTCAAACCGCCCAGTATTGCTTCATATTCTGCTTCATTGTTGGTCGCTACGAAAGTGAATTTCAGGCCGAGCAGGATTTCTTCTCCTCTGTTGTTTTTTAGGATGATTCCTGCGCCATTGCCTTGTGTGCTGGCGGAACCGTCTACAGACATCTCCCATTTGTCTTCTTCTATAGTCAGGATCTGGGGTCCGGAAATTCGGCGACAAAATCTGCCAAGGCTTGTCCTTTCGCTGCTGCTCTTGGGAGGTAGGAGATGTCGTGTTCACTTAGCTCTACCGACCATTTTACTAGCCTGCCAAAGCTTCTGTCCGCTGTAGAATTTGTTTTAGGGGGTGATCGGTGTAGACCCTGATAGGATGGGCCTGGAAGTAAGGCCGTAATTTCTGATCTGTCCGTGATCAATGAAAGGGCGACCAGTTCGTGTACTGGATACCGGGTCTCGGTGTCAAGGAGGGCTTTGCTGATGTAGTAAACAGGTTTCTGGACCTTGTCGGTTTCTTGTATCAGTACCGAACTTACTACTCGCTCTGAAACGGCCAGGTATAAATATAATGTTTCCCCCGGGAGTGGTTTTGCTAGAAATGAGGGCTGTACTAGATACTGCTTCAGCTGCTGGAAGGCTTCCTCGCACTCTGGCGCCCAGTCGATATCTTTCTTTGCTTTTTTGATCACTTTGAAGAAGGATGGCATTTGTCAGTTGCCCGTGATATGAATCGATTGAGTGCAGCCACTCTACCGGTCAGACTTTGTACTTATTTCACTGTCTTGGGGGATTTTAGGCCCAGTATTGCCTGGATTTTCTGTGGGTTTGCTTCGATGCCTCAGGCACTCACCATGTAACCTAAAAACTTTCCTGAGGCTACCCCGAAGATACATTTTTCTGGATTGAGTTTCAGGTTGTGTCTCCTTATAGCTCGAAGGTCTTTTTTAGGTCGGTCATGTGATGGCTTGGTTCCTTCGACATCGTTATCATGTCATCGACGTAAACTAGCATTGTCGTGCCGATGAGAGGTTTAAAAACCTGTTTACCAGCCTTTGGAAGGTTGCCCCAGCATTTTTTAGCCCGAAGGGCATTACTTTGTAGCAGTGAAGTCCTTGATCGGTAACAAAAGTGGTCTTCTCTTCGTCTGCAGGGCACATTTTGACTTGGTTGTATCCGGAGAAAGCATCCATAAAGCTCAGTAATCCCTGACAAGCTGTGGCGTCCACTAGCTGGTCTATGTTCGGCAAAGGGAATCTATCCTTTGGGCATGCCCTGTTCAGGTCGGTGAAATCGACACACATCCGCCACTTGCCATTGTTTTTTCTGACCAACACTACGTTTGATACCCAATCTGGGTATCTTGCCTCCCTGATGAGACCTGCCTTTAGTAACTTCTCGACCTCGGCAGCTATTACTTTACTCATTTCTTGATTGAAGTTCCTTCTCTTTTTCCTGACCGGCTTGCGTGATGGGTCTACTACTAGGCAGTGATTGATGAATCTTGGGTCGATCCCAGGCATGTCATCGTATCCCCAGGCAAAGATGTCCGGGTATTCTTTCAGGCATTCTAGTAGATCTCGTTGTGGAGATTTGTCCAGGCCTCCCCCTATCTTTATGCTTTTTCCTGGCCCGTAAAGTTCTATTTCTTCTGTCTCCTCAGCTGCAGCGAGTCGGGCATTTTTGTTTGGCAGAGGCCCGGGCTTCTGTCTTCTTTTTCTTCACCCAGGCTTCTTTGTTGTTTTCAGGTATCTTCTTTGATGCAGAGAGTCTCTCGTGAGAGAGTTGCGAAACAGCTGCGAGCTGTTTTCTGGCTTCGCATACGATTCCGATCCCCTCCCGGTGGGAATTTCAGTTTTAGGTGGTAGCAGGATATTGCGGCTTTTGTTTTCATCATGAAAGGTCACCCGACGATGGCCTGGTAGCTGCTCATGCAGTCCACTACAGTGAAGTCTGTCATGATTGTCCGGGTCCGTGGATATGTCCCGACAGTCATTGCCAACTGTATCCTTCCCAGTGGGATGACGGCTGATCCTCCGAAACCGTATAGGGGAGTGCTATCGTTGGTCAGGGTTGCATACTCTACCCCTAGGTCGTCCAGTGCTTCTCTAGAAATTATGTCAACTGCGCTTCCGGGGTCCACTAGGATTCTGTCTACTTCTGATCCGCTTATTACTGCCTTGATTATTAACGCATCTTCATGAGGGAAACTTACCCCTCGGGTATCCTCATCGGTGAACATTATCGGTACCGACCGGCTTCCCTGGAGTCCTGTGACCTGCTTTGTTTCTAGGACGTCCGGTCCTCGAGTTCTGCTGTAGTCTTTCCTTGATCGGTTAGAATTTCCGGCCAGTGTTCGCCCTCCTGCAATGATATTGATTTGGCGGCCGCGTGCTCTTTGTCTGGCCGTCACAACTTCGTGGTCAATGTATGTGTTCAGATATCAGTTTCGTACTAGGTCTTCCATCTGTTCCCGCAGATCTTTACACCCGTCCGTTGCATGTCCTCTGGAGTTGTGATGTATGCAATAAGCCTTTTGGTTCCTCTTGTCCGGGGGAAATCTTCTTTGGTCGGGTTCTACTAAGAGGCCTTTCCCCTGGATCTCCATGACAATTTGTCCAAGTGGTTTCTTTAGGGGAATGTATGCATCTTCCCCGACCACATGGTTTACTTGGGTTCGGCGTCCTTCTCTCTTGGTTGTCTCGGTGCAGTGGTTTGAACTCCTTGTGTTTCGGGGGTGGTCTTCTGGATTCTATACGGCGGGGGCGCCCTCCCTTGTGGTCATTTCTTTGATGGTGTTCCCTTTTCGGGATATTTTCTCCTCGTTTTCTAATAGAACGAATTTTCGGGCCACCTCCAGGGCGGTTGCGTAGTCCGGGGTGTCTTGGATCCTTAGGTGGGTCCATAGCCTCCCGACTTTCAAGGCTCCCTTCAAGCTTCCAAGGCCTCGGGGGATTCATACCCTCCGACTTCGAGTACCATATTGTGGTATCTTTCAATAAATATTTTCAAAGGTTCATCTTCTCATTGTTTCATAAGTCTTAGTTCTCCAATTGTCTTTCTGGGGACACAAGCCCCCTTGAAGTGCCGTATGAATGACTTTCTGAGTTGTGTGAAGCTGCTGATGCTTCTTGGGGCTAGGCTTCTATACCATAGGATGGCCGGTCCGGCTAGAATTAAGGGGAACACTTTGCAAATGGCGTCCCTGTTACCCCTTGTACCTCCATTAGTAGGACGAAGCCTTCGATGTGGGTTTTGGGATCGGTATGGCCCTTGTATGGCGCCATGGTTGGCATGCTGAATCTTTTTGGGAATTTTCTGACCTTATTTCTTCTGTGAGGGGGAACTCATCTTTACCGTCCCGGGCATCTCCTATGTCTGTATTGGGGCATACTCCCCATTGGCTAGCTCCTCCCGTAACCAAGATTTCATGCTGCTGTCTTTGGTTCCATGCCGCCTCCTGCGGTTTCCTCTCTTTCTGTTGTCTTGGGCGTGGTGCTTCTCAGGCCCGGTATCTTCCCGCACTCTTTCGTCATATTCTTTTCCTCCTCTCCTGGTGTTGTGAGGGTTATCATAGGAGGAGTCTGGTGATGATTTGTCATCTTCTTCCTCCCACGTGTCCTCAGTTTGGGAATCTTTCTGCACTACCACAGATCTTACCTCGTAGGGACCCTTCCTCCGGGGTCTGTCATCCTCACTTGTATCAACAATTCTTTTTCCTTCTGCTATTTCGTTCCTTCGTCGGCTAGTCCCAGTCTCGAATTTTTCGTTGTGCACTCCTTCTATCTTTTCCAACCGGTCTACTATGGTCTTTAGCAGGGTTTGATTTTCCTCCCTTTCTTTCCTTAGGTTCTCCTCGATCTTCTCCATCCAATCTGCAGCCGAGCTCCCTGATGATTGGTGGTTTCCGCCTTCCGCCATTGTCTCACTACGCGAATTACTTTTTGTTGAATCCCCACAGACGGCGCCAACTATTGACGGTGGATTTTGGTCTCAGGGCAATATGGGAATATCACCTCCGAGGTAATCCTCATTCAATAGTGAATTTCTTTGGTTATGGGGGACCAAAGGCAAATTTAGCAAAAAAACAGATAAACACACCAATCGACAAGGAGATTTAACGTGGTTCGGTGGATTTGGATCCGACCTACGTCCACGGACACAAATAAGATGATACTTTTATTACTCAAACACGCTTTCCAGATCTCTTTTTTGTTTTTTACAAGTCAGAGCTTGATGATTCTGATGCCCTCTACACATACTTTGCCCTTCTATTTATAATAGTACAGAAATCAGACTCTTATTTGTATAAGGATTCCTGGTCGAATCAGTGTTCTCTTCTTGTAAAGATTCCTAGTCTAACATTGCCTCTACTTTTCTTATTCCTTTTTGGATACTGACTCATTACTTTTCCTCGTGAAAGTAGGATAACTTGTCATCTTATCCGCAAGGATAGGGTGTCATCTTCTTGAACATATCTCGCTACCTGGTCGGTCTTCATGAGGTCTGTCATGATAGTCTTTTGTACTGAAAATGCTGCTGTCGACCTGATAATGCCCGGTCATCTGAACCCAAGTGCTCGGTTACCGATTATAAAGTGCTCAGTCTATATCTGTTGTGGTTGGTTTGAAACCGTGAGGTGCTTGTTCTTTTATTGCAAGGTGGTCGGGTCGGTTTTAACGGTCTCACCCAAGAAGGGAATTACCCTTCTATCCTCGTCGTGCTGCTTTAAATATCATTGTGCCTGAAAATACCAGTTCTTGCTAGCACATATTGGAGTCATTTGTAGGTGATAGAGATACTCACCCATGAGCATGGGAGCTTCAACATCCATGAAATGTTTTGAACTCAACCGATCAATGTAAGTCCTCCACAACTTATTTTTTATTTTTATTCACACACGAATCACGCTTAGAGATCCTGTGGCATGTCTAGGACACTAATAATGCTATCAGAGCGATCTAAGTGTGATTTGAAAATGTAGGGTTATAGACTTTAATTTGAGTTTTGTTTTTGTCTTGGAGCTTGATTTGCCTAAATTAATGAATGGGTTATGTTTATATGATGTTCAATTGGATTTGTGCATCTTTGATTTTGTGAAAATTTGATAGGATTAATTTTCCCCAAAATATATCCTTGGCCGAATGTATGCCCTATGTGATTCATGGTGATTTTTGAATTAGACAATTGGATATGTTGATTCACATGAAATTGAATGTAAATTGTTGATTTAATTAGAATGAAATCAAAATTGGATGTTAATTTCATATATTGCCGTGAGTGTGAAGCATGTTGGAAAGATTGATTTTGATTAATTTGTGTTGGACATAAATTAAAAATGTTAAGCATGATTAATTAGATTAATTAGTATTTTGGAAATACTAGATTAATTAATTAATTGTATTAATTACACTTGAATTGAATTAATATGTAATTTGTAATAATGTATTAATTTAATTTGTTGCATTGGGCTATTGGGTTTGGTTGGGCCAAATTTTAGTCTTGGATTATATTTGGGCCTAAACTATTTCCATAAAGTCCAAAATATAACTATTGGGCCTTTAGTAATTTAATTGGGCCTAATGGGCCAAAATTGGTTCTATGGCATAGGGTGATTCCTATTAGGCCTAGGCATTATGTGTTAGATCCATTTTGGCCAAAAGCCCAAGCCTAAAGAATTAATTAAAAGCCCATTGGACTTTAGTTGAATAGTATTTGATACTAATTGGGCATTTGATGAGCGGAAAATATATCAATATTTACCGCCCCTTTAACTTAATATTTTGTTTAGTTTCTCGGGTTTGATGAACGTTTTGATATGTTTTATTTTATTTTGCAGATAAAATAATATCGGGACTCAATGAAATCATTTAGGACGAAATGTGGATCAAATAAGGGCAATTATTGGACTTGATATATTAATTTTGGAGATTGGAAACTTGAAAGGGCGTTTTTGACGAAGTGCAGTTTTGGAAATTCCAGTTTTGCACATCTGTCGTATTTGGGGTATAACTATTTACTCAGATATCGGATTGCACTGATTCAAGTTCCAGATTAAATAAGACTCAAAGATCTACAACTTCTAAAGAGAAAATATTTTCTAATTCTGATGATTTCATGACCGAAATTGATGAACCATCCAGAAGTGTGTGGAGTGTAATTATTAAAAGTCATTATCAATCATTTTCAAAGCAAAATATTAATTAATTAATAATTAATAAAAATTATCAAATCAACACCAAACAAGATAAGCAATTAGTGGAGCAATTATGGATTTGGTGGAGTAATTAGTGGAGAAATTAATAATGGATTTGGTGGAGAATTTGATGGATGATTTGATGGTGGCAAAAGTTTGCCTATAAATACCAAGCCATTTCATTTGTAAAATTCATACTTTCTTCTTTGAAATTCTTAATGAATAAATAAGAAGATTGTATCTAGTTTAGTTATTTACAGTTTTTAGTAATTAATTTTCACTTTCGCACTTTCTTTTCTTTACTTTTCAGTTTTTACTTTCCGCAATTTACTTTTACGCACAACATTTTCTTTCTTTACTTTTGCAGTTTTTATTTTTCAAGCAATGAGGAGGTAATTCTCCTTTACTGGGGTGAAAGGTAAAGCTTTTATTATTACTATTTAGATTAATCTCCCTTAATTATAATATATAAACTAGTTAAAACCTGACTTAACGAGGATACCGCCATATTGGTCGGTTGGTAATTATTTAAATTGGTTTTAACCTGACTAAACTGGATACCGCCTGATTGGTCGGTTGGTAATTAATTATTAATTTGACTTAATCTGGATACCGCCTATATGGCTGGTTGGTAATTATCATGCAAAGTTAAAATATTATATTAAGGGAGATATCTAAAATAGTAGTAATAAAAGTTGATCCTCTAACCCCCAGCATTTTCTTTTATTGTACTTTTACTTTATTTAATTTCAGCAATTTTCTTTTTAGCAATTTACTTTTATTTTTATTTTTATTTTTATTTTTATTTTTTTTACTTTTTACTTTTTACTTTTACTTTTACTTTATTTACTTTTCAGTAATTTACTTTTTAGTATTTAATTTTCAGTATTTTACTTTATGTCTTTTATTTTATTTAAGTTTTTACTACCAGTAAATATGTGTCGAAACTAAGCCAGTTAACTGGGGTTGTGATGAATTTTAATATCACCGGTTTATAAATGGTTATTTTATAGTTTGGGTAATTTAAAGGTTTATTTATTAAGTCTTAAGCTTAATGCTTCTTGTTGTCTGATCACCAATAAGATTGATATGGTAAATCTAAAATGAACTAGACATAGGGATTTTAGGTTTCAGCCTTAGACTTAATAGCCCACGATCTTCCTTGAGGATAGATAACCCTTTAATAGATTTCCTTACAGGATAGGAATATACATGTCGGGCGGGGGTAGCCATAATTGGAACTTAAACTTAATGAATCCAGATAATTTGGTTGACATAGACATATGGTTCAATTGGGTTAAACTGGGTATTTGCGTCTGACCATCGACAGAGGCTTTTGCATAATTTAGTGTTCCAGGTTAGTAAACTGATTTATTACACAAACATAAAATAACCCCTTCATCTTTTAAATGATATTAGAATGATTCACAACCCTAGATCTTTGTGTCTTTTGTTATTTTCCTTAGTATTTTCTTTTGTCTTTTTTTATTTATTTATTTATTTTGCAAAACTACAATCAACCAAATCAACCAAGCAATCATTCTCTTATCCCACAATTAGATATCTGTAAATAAATAGATTCAATAATTAATAACAACAGTAGGAATTAAGTCCTCGTGGGATCGATATTTTTATACTACTTGAACGATACGTGCGCTTGCGTTATACGTGTGTGTTTACGCCGGTCAGCATTTGAGACCCATTAAGATTTGATTTGGAATCCAAGTCTTTAAGACAAATAAATAAGTGTAATTATTTAATTTGGAATTAAATATGAATTAGTATTGGATATAATTTAAATTGGATTTAAAATTGTAGTTCGATATAATTTAAGAATACTTACTTTGAGTAGTTATTCTTAAACGAGTTTGACTCGAGCAAATCAAATCGATGTATGAACATTGGATGGTCATTAATCAAAGATTAATTAATTGGATTAGATTGATTGAATAACATGTTTTGTGTGAATACTTGGATATATGTATGAATAATGTATATCAGGTAGATATTAGAAGGGTGAGGGCAATTTTGGAAATTATTGTAATAAATTTAGAATTTATTAAATTGGACATGCGTGTCCAACCTATTACCTCTTTTCTCATTGTATTTCTCTTCTCACCAATTCCCCTCAATGTAAATGAGGTTTTTTTAGAAGTATTATGTAATTGGGTAGAAGTAAGAATAGTGCTAGCCGGAGAGAGTAAACAAAGAGATTTATTCTAGGAACAAAATGTATTATATATCCATCCGTATATCATTATTAATTTTCTTTCGTGCCTTATTATGCTTTTAGAATGCATGCTTAAGGGTGTATGATGAGACCTAATTAAAGATAATAAATTGGTTGCCAAATTGCGACAAAAATCCTCATTTTTATATTAAGCGTTTTTCCTTCCATTGAGTGATTCTCTTTCAAGATCCAAGATTGGAATTGGTTTGTTGGCCAAAGTCAAGACTTTTGTCCATCGCGGATGTGTTTGAATCACGAAAGCTTTGTTACATATCGTACGTCTTGGGCAAGTTGTGATTTGTTGGCCAAAGTCAAGGTCACTTCTAGCTCATCGACCTCGATTACGAAGCTTTCCCACTGTCAATGGGTCACGCTTAACTAGAAACATTAAGCTTGTTGAGCCAAAGCCAAAGCTTAGTTGATTTAGTGGAAAAGGTTAGGCAATGTATAAGATATATTGGCATATATTGGATATATGTTTCGGACTTGGAGGTCCACCTACTGGATCAAGGAATTGGATGAGATCCAATTGATCTTAGAGATATACCTAGTTAAGTTTCATACAACTTGTTGTCCAAAGTCAAGGTTGTGTGTTATTTAACAGGATCCTAGCCCATTAGGAAACTAGGTTTCCCGAGTACTACACATAGGGTTAGAGGCTCGCTGAAAAGTAGTGGGAGGCAAGTATTAAATTTGTAATTTCGTTCAAATACTTGCAAATTCACGCTTATTTCATTTTTTGTCATTAATTATAAAATATATTAGTTGGACTAATATTCAATTGTTGTTTTAATTTAACAGTTGGACTGTATTCAAACTACTTCATTTATAGTTGGTTATATAATTGGATTATAGTAATCAATACATTTGAATGTAACCAATCAATTGTAGTTGATTATATAGTTAGACTATAGTAATCATTATATTTGATTGTACCCGAAATCATTGATTAGATAGTTGGACTATTGAATCAAGATGGGTGAAAGATTAACGTTTAGAACATAATCCTGGGTGAAAATGTATTTAACGAGCTCTAATTTTCAGATTGGGAATAGAACTTCAGGATAGTCCTGAGAGCTGAGAAGTTATTCTATTTGATAGAGAAACCTCTCGAGCATGAGCCTGGAGTTGAGCAAATAGTATAGCATGAGCTTAGGAAGACTCATTGTGATGATAACTTTAGTGCTCAATCTGTTATGCACAGCCGGAGCTTTTTAAAATGACATATCCCAAGTTATCTGCCTAAACTGTGGCAGACGGGGTTACTAGAAGTGTGACTGCCTTATGGACAAGGAAGACATGAAAGAAGTGAAGGCGGGACAAGGTTCCAGCTTCAAGAATGTTTGATATAAATATGTTCACTGCTGGTATTAAAATTATATTTTTGATACTAGATGTGATAAATGAATATATGTACTGATGTGCGGATTGCTGATAAGCAGGAAATTGACTTCAGATGAGATCGACCTACAAGTCGGAAACAGGACGAGAGTCGCTGTTTTGGCCGTAGGAACTAAGTTTTGGAACTGCCCTTTCAGCATTACTTAAATTATGAGACTGTTATAATGTATCTAGTTTGACTAGGAACATTATCTCTGTATCTAGTTTAACCCGTTGCGGGTATACCTTTTAATTCCAAACACGGGTTTTTTGTTTATAAAGATGATATCGAGATATCTACATTAGATTAAATAATGGTTTTTATATTTTGAATATAAATGAATCTCAAACAATATTATGACAAACAAATAGCTCAATTTAGTAAATCATAATTAAACTTATTGTGGCATTGTCATCTGAGATGCATTAAAAATTCGTATATCCACACTTTCGAAGAGTTGATACTTGGACGGATTTGATTCTAATTCAAATGATGTCTACGATCTAGTTTATTAGGCAAAGTGCCTAAAGCAAACCTTTTACTTGGTAAAAGTGTTAGACATTATGTCCCATAGCGTCACTGTTTGTAAATGATATTGTATTATTGTACAAAATTAACTATGTGATAATGAAATTGCCTTTTGCCGTTTTGTAATATTATTTACTTTGACTTATAAATGGCGAAAGTCCATATGATTAGTACCTGGACTGAGAATGATATGAGACAGTATCAGTCCCCAAAGGTTTAATCATTAAATATCCCTAGTCGTAG
>SKCR01029926.1:0-37723 GCA_019454045.1 Zanthoxylum bungeanum
CACAAACATCAATATGAATCTTCTCGTGTTGAGTAGTATATTGATTCTTTGACTTGAGATATCACTGTGGATATATGAATTATCCTCCATACTTTGATGGCAGTCACGTCACCGATCTATTTAGATCAGACCTCCTCATGTTCGTTGGGTGTGAACTGATGCTCAAGATATCCAGTGTGTGTCAAGAAAGGATTTGTCAGTTCTGTGTACAGAGCATAAGTATTCAATATGGAATTAGCAATCTGTTAAATCCATGGGCTCATGGTACACTGTATAAGTGAGTTAAGTGTTATTAAGAGATTTCTAATAGAAACGTCGACGTGATTATATCCATAGAGATTTGACGTTTATATCTATATCTCTGGAATAATCCAGATACCTATGACGGATGGATTATACGTATGCAATGACCTCAACCTGTATGTTTCAGTGAGTTTATCCGTGTTTGTCATAATTTAAGGGTGGGTAGATTATGGACACGAAATTGGATTTCGTGACGGATATGTCTAAACTTAGATAGTCTAACTAATGAAATATACTTGTAGAGTACTAGGGCAATTTTTATGAATAATACTGATTATTTATAAGTCGTTTAACGGTTAAACAAAAAATACAGGCGATTGAGATCTTTTGGTCATTTCATAACTAATGTGTATTTGTATTTAATATTTGATTTTATTAAATACACATTAATTAAATGTCAAATTGTGATATTTGACATTTGTTATTATTATATGTATTTTGATTATTTAATGTAAATATAATATATATATTTAAGATATTTGAATTTAATTATTTGATTATTTAAAAGTTAAATGATTAAATTAATTAAATAACAAATATCTTTAGTAATTATCAAGTTAGCAAATGGCCCAGAAAGATTGGTAATACTTGTTGGTTTACATTAAATGTTTTAATGATCAAATACCAAAAGTTTGCATTAAATATTTATTTTTGATGGTTGGCCCACTACCCTGTCGACATGGTCCATACACTGTCCGGTCTATGCGTGACTAAATAGTGGTCCGTACACTATCCGGTCTATGAGCGCGAGTGAACAGTGGACGATCGATATGTATTTTGAAAACTTTGCATTAAATATTTGTTTTTGATTTACACATATTTATGTTTTGGGGGGAAAAAGATTTCAAAAAAAAAATACCTTTTGATTTTGATGCATTTCGGCATTATTTATGATATTATACGATATGATATGTTTCTGTCACGACGTTTGTATATGATTTTTACAGTTTTATAATTTGATATGATATGTTTCCGTCGTGGCGCTTGTATATGGGTTTGCCCAACTACAGTGGGCCGACCATACTTTTTGTTGATAAGAGATCGTTTCATTCATTGTCCGATCCGTGCGTGCGATTTGGGCATTGGGTATTTTTTATATTTCGTCCAATTAGGTTATGATGGATGCTCGATATGAATTTATGATAATGGATTTTGAAATTTATTTTGTTTACAGTAAAAGAGTTTTTCACATGTATTTTCAAAATGGTTTTTGAAAGAGATCATTTTACATTTTCTATTTTGAATGATGACAGAGATTGACAGATTTCAAACTATCAACATCATAAGAGCATGTATGATTATACGTCACTTCTGGTTGTGACGATATATGTATTTTTTGTATAAAAGTTTATATTCGTTACAAGAGCATATATGTAAGTTTATGGTTAGTCACAGATCTTTTGAGTGTTGTGATGGTTATGTATGCTATGTTGTCATCCATATAATGTTGTATGTGCGATTGGTTATGTACTTATGTAGACTTTGATATTGATGTCATTTATATATATGATATAGAATAAAATGATGTGAAATGAATGAGTTCCTTTTAAATTGTGAACATAATGGATAGTATGAAATCCGTATTATGTTTCTGTTTTTGATACTGTATCGGATCGCTTGCAAAGAACCTGTGTTATGTTCTTCGTTCTGATGATGCATATGATTGACTATATGGAATTTATGTTCCTTTCTGTTTCTATGATGAATGTATTTGAAATGGTTGAGCCAGTTCTGATGAATGAATATGGATTGAAGTGACAAGTTTGATTTGATTATGGCATGAACTGTTTGATTTGATGTGTTTTGTTTTAAAATAGCATGAGTTGTAGTGATGTATGAAATACATGACTTTTGAAAAGGTGTTAAGTGAGGTGACTTCCGAATATGGGTAAGATTATCATGTATGTGTGTTTGGTTTCGAATGATTTTACGTAAGGATCGGGAAATTTGGAGGACGAAATTTTTATAAGAAGGGGAGAATGTAATATCTCAAATTTTTCGGAACAGTGCAGGAAGATTTTCGAATTAAAGTTAAGTTTTTGGAAGAGAATTGTAATCAAATTTTATGTATTGGGAAATAGGTTGGTTCGAGTACCGATTACGCGATTTCTGATTTTATCATTTTATGTATGAAATTTTTTGTTTCTGCTATAAAGATAGCAAATGAATTCCGATTGAACTAATTCTTAGACCATCTGACTCATTTTTCGAGACGATTAACTTTCGTGTTGTACACTTTTCAAAATTTGCATCCAAAGAGCATAAAAAATTTGAATTTTTGTGAAGGTCCCATGACAGGGACCTAACTGCAATTTTGGGTGGGGTCAGATTATAATTTTCTAGAAATTTTCTCTAAAAACCCTGAAATTTCCATTATTTGTAAAAAGAAAGCATAACCCCCCTTATCTTTCAAATGACCCCCATCTCAAACTGAACCAGTGACGTCCTGGCAGTGCTAGCGGTCAGCTGGCCATGAACGACAGTCACGACGACGCTATAGGAAGCGTCCGGCCACCCTGCGCCCAACAGTGGCCGGCGGCGATGCCAGAAACGCCAGCAAGGGTGAGAAAATGGAGGAATATATGCATTCTTGGGTTTCTCCATCTCAGCTCGTCGTTTCATTTCATGGCCTAAACCACCCGCCAAATCAAAGCTCTTGGAGAGTACTACAAGTTGTTGGTGACAGATTTTCCGTTTCGTGCATGGTTTCATGCGAAACGAGGAAGGAAGATTCGAATGAATATTGACCCAGATGAACAGTAGCTCTGATCAGAATTCCATCTATTCCAGCACGTTCGTGGGATCGTTTGGAGTTCGTATATGCCCTCGAAATATCGGTAAGACCTCCCGATGAAAATCCACAAATTTGAAGTTTATAGTTAAATGTTCAGATGTATTTAGTAGCTTCGTAGAGTAGAATATTGATATAAATTGAATTGTTTGAGTATTAGTATATTTAATATGAGCATTTGGTTGAATCCGAGTGAAAACGAAATGAGTGTGATCGATCTGATATAATATATAAGTTTCGGTAAAAGTGAGTTTTTGCGTATAAAGATGTGTTTTGGTTTTGATGATAGTTATGAGATATTTATGATATTACGAGTATGTTTGGATAAATCCGGGTAGGTTTGGAGGGTTCAAGACTTTCCGTTGCATTCGCGGAAACGTTTTCGGAAGATTTTCCAAAAATACATAAATCGAGAATTTAGGTGAACTAATGGCTTGGAATAGTTTGTATGGTGTTTTAAGTTTATTGAAACTGAAAACATTGAAAAAAGACTTGATCTGGTTGTTTCAAAAAGATCCAGGATTTTATCATAGTTTAGTCGTGTTTCTGATGGTATTTTGTATTTATTTTGACAGATTTGACTAGAACCTGGAGTACTCGCGAATCCAGGTAAGTAAACCATGCGATGAGAACTTAAATTGGTGATTTCGTGTTTGATTATATATATATATATATATATATGATTGACATGTTAGGTTAAAACATGATAGTTAAGGTATATTCTTGAGAAAGAAGTTCAAGATTACGTATGGCTAGAATAATCGACCACCATAGATATGGATAATTGTTATTGATATGATATGAAGTGAGACATGAAATGAGCTTAATGTTTATGTGTATGTATGAATGTATAGAAGTGTATGAATCAATACTAATATGTATTCGTGTATGTAAATGTTTGAGTATGTATAAGCATATGAACGCGTATTTTTATCTGTATGAGATGATTGGATATGTTATGATTTGGGTATAAAGGATCGGTAAAAGAAATATGTTATGACTTCAGAATTTGTAATAGTATGTGTAAATGTGTGTCATTAGGAAACATTTGTTATTGATTATTGTATACGATTTAGCAGTATAGAGGTTGAGTTGGTATAGTCTAAGTGTTTTGGGAGTGATGGAAGTTCGTGATTGATTGAATTCTTATATGAATGGTGAATGTTGATTGATAAGTAAAGAATGTGAGGATTGTAAAAGTCATGGTCCGAATCAAAGTAATAAGTATATTCATATATTTGATATATATATATATATATATATATATATATATATATATATATATATATAAACATATGTGTATGGCGATTATAAATGATTAAGCAATGTTTGTCATGTATATGCTTGTGTATGAGAAATTGTGTAATGAGTTTGTGACACGTGGTATGTATGCATGTGTGTATGTTTAATTGATTAATGATTTTGTGATGTAGTAGCCGAGCTGGTTTGGAAATCCGTTCTAACGACATTCATCTCATACCTATTCTAAAATAGGTAATGAGTCTCGTACGAGCATTGTATGTGTGAGCCAGCTCATATGTATGTGATGTCTTGATTGTGTGTTCCCGGATACCTTGACTGTTGTGTACGCTTGAGTATATGTGTATGTATGATAGATCTTGTAATATATATGGATGGTGTATGTGTACATGGACTGAAAGAATGACATGTAAACCGGTGTGACCATAAGATGCTATAAAATGTATATGCTAAGTTTGTATTGTATATACGTATATTGTGAAAGAGATATGAATTTTAAGTTATCATAAGGTTTTGGTATTGAAGAAAGTTTGTCAAAAGTTAAAGTAAGTTTGTTTTGGTATTGAAAATAGTTGTATCTGAATAGAAGATAATTGTTTTGAGTTGCCAGTTTGATGATATTTTAAGGATGGATAATTGTGAAAAAAATATATATGTGTGACTTCATGTTTCAAGTGTTTGAAGTGTATTTGATATTAAACGATGTACTCTATGGTATTCTTGTTTTGCTTTCTATATTTTGGATGTTAGCTATTAGATTAGCGCATATGTAGATATGTAAATATGAAAGTTTGACATGGGTTAAGTATAAAGGATTATAAAAAAAGTTTAATAAAATCTAAACTTGTAACAATTTAGTAATTCTGACAAACTGCTGATACGTTTGACTTGTTTGTTCGTAGTTTATGTTTAACGTGTTTGTTGTTATACTAGCATGGTTATTTACTGAGTTTTTAAAACTCACACCAAACAAGTTTACTAGTTTTGCAGGTTGGCTTCCAAATTGGTCAACCACGACAGCTTTGGAATCCATGCTCGAGACGCGGATCACCCAAGCGGCAGTCACCCTCGCAAGTGTCTTGGGGATAAGTTTTAGATGTCTAGGATATTTGATTTAATGTTTTGTTTGATGTGTTGAGTACGTTATTTGTATATATATTAAGTAAATATTTTGATTGCTTATGATGTTATGGGCACATAGCCCTTGAGTATTGATAGATGATATGGGCATATAGCCATTATGTGATGAATTTGATGTGTTGGTGTGGACCTGACGTCCATTTTGATATATGATGTTTGTTTCAAGTTCATTTTGTTGCTGGACTGAGATCGAGGTTGTCTAGTTTTAGGATACATCATGTCGGATAGAGGCTTATGGAGAAGAGTTAAACCTGTCTCCTACCGGTAGCATCTTGTCTCTGGCGGGGTGTTACATTTATATAATGTATGCCTCATTAACTCGGTTTTTTAAATCGATATATATATATATGTAATTTGAGAGAACTTTTTAGATGGAGAGTATGAAAAATAGTATGAAAATTGAAAGATTTTCAATAGAATATGTTAAAGACTTTCTAAAACTTATATTTATATTATATACACACACACACTATTATAAAGATTTATTCTCAACTTTTATGGTATAAGCGTGGTTACTTATTTAGTTTTATAACTCACACATAACAGTTTGCTAGTTTTGCAGGTTGGCAACCAGATTGGTTAGTCATTCAAGTTTTGGAAAGGCATGCTCGAGGAGACGGATCACCAAGTTGCAGTCAGCCTCTCTATAGTCCTGGGGAAATGTTAAAGAAGTCTATGAGTTTTGTTAGTTGTGTTTTGAGTCATGTAATGTATGCTATTTTATTTATGTAAATAATTATTTTGATTTGTATGTGTGATTGTAGGCACGAAACCCTGAAATATTGATGATGAGAATTGATATGTCTTCGGTTTGGAACATAGGTTCTTTTTACATATCTGATGTTTATTACAGATCGTTCGGGTACTGGACTGTGCTCCAGGTTGTCTAATTTTAGGATGTGTCATGTCCTTTTTCGTTTGAATTAAGGTTCAGGTAGATGAGTTATTCATGTCTCCTGCCGGTAGCTTCATGCCTCTGGTGGGATGTTATAGAATACTTGATATAACACATTTGTTTTTGTGGCAATTAATTTATTTAACCATACAAACATCAATCTTCCAGGATTTGTCTTAGTTAGTATAGTTAGTTTATATTTCTACTTGATTTACATGTATCCCCTCCATAGGTGTACTAAGGTCACAACTTTCATTTTCAATTTGAATTAACTAGCCGGCTAACAGGATCGACTAGTATCTTCAAGGCCTAAGGCCATTTTTATATTTTGAGGCCACTAGCCACATGAAAATATTATAATAAAAAGTTTTGGGGGTTTTAGTAACTAGTTATTTGGGGGAAATATTTGGGGCCATAGGCGGGTTGCCTAACCTACCTATGACCTGGGCCGACTCGACTAGTTGGATGTGAATTTGATACTGAGTTTAACTGAATTTTGTACTGAATCTTATATAAATTATGATAAATAATTATTGGATATTAATTTAAATATAATTATTCTTAATATGTATCAATATTAAAATCTGAGTCATAAAAAATTATGAACAATTTATACAACTCAACTCAGCTCAATACTCGATCGATCTAAACTTGAGCTAGTTACCTCTCCAATCAATTCCTGAGTTTGTCGCTGGAACTGTCGATCCTCAGAATCAATGTGGGAAATTTCCTCTTCAATATTGGCGTGAGGAAAAACGGATTCTCATACTTTCATTACAACAGCGTGGCGTTGATTCATCCCCTTGTGAACGTAAATGCAAAAAGTTGGGTTTAAATATATTTAACATAGAAACGACAGTTTAGTCTTCTTGAAAGGAGTGTTCAATTTGTCACGTTTCGACAAAAATAAATAAATAAATAAATAAAAAGAATTTTATGAAAGCCCAAAATTAGAGTGCTACTGGTAGAGGAAGTAATGGTTATATTAGTTGACTGAGAGAATTTAATACACTAAAATTACAAAGTCAAAGCAAGCGGCCATGTATTATACTGTATACAGAGCTCATAACTTCAGGAACTAGGGTATTTATTGTGAAGAAATATTAGAAAAGTTCTAAAAAGATTTTAAAAAATTCACTTTTTAAATACCTATTTAATTACTTATGTGATAAATTAAAAAGTGAAAAATAAATTATCTCTCTGAAAATCTCTTAAAAAAAAATTAAGGTTACATTATTTTTTATCAAATTAAAGGGGCCACTTTAGTTATATGATTTTAAGTGATATTAAAATTATATAATATTAATATAATAGAAATAATATAAATACATTTACATTATTTTAATCAAATTAAATAAGATCCGCTTTATTATATTATTTAATATTTAATATTTATTAATAACCCCAACTACCACCTCTATAATAAAGTAAAAGGAGATAAAATATTATATAATAAAATGAAGGGAGTTAAAATATTATATAATAAGATTTGAAGAGAGATAACCCACTCTTTAATATTGAAGAGTGAAAAATAAAATTTAATCTTTTTTTGAAGTTAGAAATAAAATTTAATCTGAAGAATCTCAATTGTTGCCCCGTTTTAGAACAATTTTGATAATATAGCTCTTCTATTTACCAACTAAATAATATTTGAAGAGTTTTTTAGAATTGTTGTTGGACTAGTGTTATTTTAAGTGCTTTTATGACCACAATAATTTGGTGAAGAAAATTAATAAATAACATGTGGTTTTCACTCTCCCCTAGAAGAGAACCACTTCGTTGATACCAGAAAGTAATTTTATTGGTTTGTTCTCATAACTCTAACTAAGACTTGTCACAATAATGATTCCCAAGGCATAGCAATTGATTAATTATCTCTCTTTTGTTAATATATATAAAATTTTAATATCACATCATTACAAATAGCTATTTATCTATTAAAAAATCATAACCAACAGTAATATATTTTTTGGAGGAAATTTTTCTAATTAAAATAATATAAACATATTTTTATTTAAATAATTTCTTGAAAGTGTTTTTTTTTTTCCGGCTATTCAATTACCATCGAGATAAACAAATAAATATTCAAGTAATAAATTTAGATCAGTCTTTTAAAGTTGATTTTAATCTTAATAATAAAATTATAAAGTTTGTTGGTTTACCATTGATAGTATTATTATACATTTTTTTCGAGATAAGAAATATTTCTTGAATTTATTATTAATTGAAGACTTTAGAATCAAATTATATATCGCAAATACTTTATATTCAGTCATATCCAATATAAATATACTGAATTTCAAAGATATTTGTCGAAATAATTATCATATCGAGGTTCAAGATACAGTTACTATTGGCAATTACAGACAATTAGAACTTGAATTTCTTAGTTGTAATTTTTAAAACCAAAAGTTATACATCTATCATTTTTATATATGAATCTGAAGTTCAGAAAATTAATGGTATAAATTAGAACTATAAGTTCTACGATAATGAAACTATTGATGTAAAATAAACTAATTTAAAATTTTAGGATAAATCTATTCTTCACCAAATTTTTGGGTGGAAAACTAATAATGAAATTATAGGTGTAAAAGCAAACTAATCTAAAATTTTGGGTAAATCTATACTTAACCCAATATTTGAGTGAGATCTCATTGCGTAAAAATTTGTGTAAATTCTTATTTAATAATGATTAATCATAAATTTTAAAGATATATTTAAACTTATCCACTTCCTAATTTTTGAAAAAAAAATGTTATAATTAACGAAAATAAATAACGGTCCCCAACTACAATAGATTTATATATAAAAAAAAAATTAAATAAAAAAATTAATGGATGTGTCATGTCAGTTTATTCACTTAATGTAAACAAATAATTCATTTCTTTTATACGATTGAATAAAATTAAAATTAGAAGACATTGTATATTATTTCTGTCAAGCCTTGATATATTTTTTGGATTTAAATTTGATATTGAATTGAATTTTGTACTAATTTTTTCACATTTATGATTAATAGTTATTAAATAAAAATATACATACGTAATTTTGTACACAATAAGATCTTGACTAAAAACTTCAATTTTATATAGGGATACTATTTGTTTTCTACCCAAACATTGGGTGAAGTATAGATTTACCTGAAAATTTTAAACTATTTCACTTTTATATCCATAGTTTCATTAAATGTTCACAATTGTACTAAAAAACTAACGACTTCTAATTTATTACTTGAATATTTATTTGTTTATCTATTACAAATAGCTATTTATCTATTAAAAAATCATAACCAACAGTAATATATTTTTTGGAGGAAATTTTTCTAATTAAAATAATATAAACATATTTTTATTTAAATAATTTCTTGAAAGTGTTTTTTTTTTTCCGGCTATTCAATTTACCATCGAGATAAACAAATAAATATTCAAGTAATAAATTTAGATCAGTCTTTTAAAGTTGATTTTAATCTTAATAATAAAATTATAAAGTTTGTTGGTTTTGCAGGTTAGCTTCCAGATTGGTCAACCACGACAGCTTTGGAAGTCTTGCTTGAGGCGCGGATCACCCAAACGCTAGTCACCCTCGCAAATGTCCTGGGAAGAGTTTTAGAGGTCTAGGACTTGTGATTAATATTTTATTTGTCGTGTTGAGCACACTATTTGTAATTGAATTGAGTAAATGTTTTGATTCTTTATGATGTTGTGGGCACAGAGCCCTTGAGTGTTAATAGATGATGTGCGTACGAAGCCCTTATGATATGATTTTGAT
Source organism: Zanthoxylum bungeanum (assembly GCA_019454045.1). NCBI lineage: Eukaryota > Viridiplantae > Streptophyta > Magnoliopsida > Sapindales > Rutaceae > Zanthoxylum > Zanthoxylum bungeanum. Next base: position 10,161 of record SKCR01029926.1, read on the forward strand.
GAGTTTTGTGTGGACCTGATATCCTTTGACTTGTTTGGTGGTTTCTTAGATTCTGTTTGTATTGGTAAATATGTGTCATTAAACGAAATTAACATGCATCAATCAACTTTAACATTCACTAAGATGCATAAATTTAACATGCATTAATCAAATAACTTACTAAAATTATATCTTAGACCATGAAACTTAGAAAAAACCTGGAAAATTGAAGACGATAAAACATAATCCAGTCGAGTTGCCACTATCCTTAAGAACTTATTAGCCCCGCCTCGGTACTCTACAGATGGTTTTGTGGCTAATGTTCTCCCAGGATTACTTGGATGCTTCTTGTAGAAGGGGCACTCATTTAACAAGAACTTGAACAAGGAAATGGAGGAAACTCTCTTTGAAGATGACTCTCTAAAACAATGGAAGAGTTATATGTTTTTCTGGATGTCTAGAGTGAACCCCTAAGGCCTCTAATATAGGCATGAAAGTGTACCTTTAAGGGTACCCTTTGGTTTTGGGTGTAATCCTCCTAAGGGCTATACTCATTCCCTTATGCCTTTTGAAGCCTAGGGACTCATCCTTCCAACTTAGAAGACATGTCCTTTCATCGTTGTGCCTTTCCCATAAGACACTACTTAAGGGACATGTCTCTCCTACTATATTATTATATATATTAGAGAATTTATAACAATCCCCACAATTCTCTAATATTAATACATGTTGGGGTAAACGCAGCAGAATGGCGTGATGGATAGCGAAAATGGTTTTTAAACATTTTAAAATTTTCCGAGCGAATTAATTAATATCAAATATTGTTAATTCACTCAAATAAGTTTAAATATATTATTTACTAACAATTAATAACATAATATATTTCGAACACAATGAATTATTTTACGAAAATATTTTTCGTTAAATACTACGCATAACGGGCAAACGGTCAAACTGGTTGACCAACCGTCGAGCCGAGCCAACCCGGTCACTTGGGCAGTGTTCGGTCAGCCCTTGCGCTACCCGAACAGTGCCCAGTTTGCTGGTTTCACAGTCGTGATGCGACAGGTCTGTTTCGATGTGAATTTCACCATTTTCTCGCGTTTTTGCCCCGGTATAATTTCCAGAATTTATCCACCACCAATACACATCCAAAATCATCTAAATAATATATTTTTACATGAAAAATATTTTGTTTTAAGGTACCAAATCAGATCCGATCCAATTTTTTTTTGTCTAATTTTTATACCAACATTCAATTTATTCACAAAATTAATCCAATTAATTTACACAAAAATTTTCACCACAATACAAAGTTCCAAGAACAATTCTAGGCAACATTAGAGTATTAACATCAATCTAGAATGATAATTTTTAATTTTTAGATTAATTTCCTAATTAATCATTTACACATGCTTAATAAAGAAAAAAATTAAGGTTACATAATCAATCAACACCAAGTTTTTGCTTCAAACACATATCCAAGATACATATATAATCAAGACATGCAAAATACATATCCAATATATATTTTCATGCTCAAGAAACAATAATAAAAAGAAAAAGAAAAATGGAAATTCAATATTACCTTAATTTTAGTTTCCAATTCCTTCAATTTTTCAATATTACCTTAATTTTAGACAGTACAAACGTTTCAGAAACAAATACAAGCTTAAAGACATTCTTGATAAGGAGAGATCCCGAAACCAAGTTCTTTCGAATATCAAGAACATGCAAAACATTCTTCAATGTAAGCTCTTTTTCGGATGTCATCTTCAGAACCACTGTGCCTTGTCCAACCACTCTAGAGGTAGATGAGTTTCCCATTGTCAGATGATCGCCACCATCGACCTTCTGATACGAGGAAAACATGTTGCTATTAGCACAGATATGACGAGTAGCCCCAGTGTCTACCCACCATTCTCTCGGATTCCCAACCAAGTTGGCTTCTATTACAACTGCTGAGAGGTTCATCTTTGAGATCTCATCAGTTAACTGCTCATCTTCAGTGACGTTAGCCTCATTTTTCTTTTTCTTGCCTTTGTCTTGAGACTTCTTGTTTCCGCAGTCCTTTGCCACGTGACTACTTTTTCCACAGATTTATCACTTCCCCTTGAACTTCTTGTTTGCTTAGGAAGAGTTAGCTCCACTGTTCTTTCTTTTTTTGCTACCATTTCCACCCTCGACGATGTTGGCCTTAGACTCCATAATCTTGTAGCTAGCCTTCTCGGACTTCATGTTGTCCTATTCGATAATCAATCGAACTCCAAGTTCTTCAAGACTTATCTGTTTCTTTTTGTGTTTCAGATAGCTCCTGAAGTACTTCCATGATGGAGGAAACTTTTCAATGATTGTGGCAACTTGAAACGTCTCGCAGAGTTTCATTTCTTCATCCAATATTTCATGAATGATCAATTGTAGTTCACCTAACTGATACATTACCGTTCTTGAATCTACCATTTTGTAGTCTGGGAACCTACCCACGATAAATTTCTTTTGTCTGGCATCCTTTGTTTTGTATTTCTTCTCGAGAGATTCCCAGAGAATCTTCGCAGAAGTCATGTCTTGATACACATTGTATAGGGTATTGTCAAGCCCTCCCAAGAGGTAATTCTTGCACAAGAAGTCTCCTGACGACCATGTGTCTTCTCGCAGTTGCTTGGCTGTTTCTCCCTCCACGGGACCCGAAAGATCTTTGAGGTACTTAGCCAACTGCAATGTTGTCAGATATAATAACATTTTGCTCTGCCATTGTTTAAATTTTACTCCACCAAAATTTTCCCGTTTCTCCCCATGAGCGATCGATACCGTGATATTTCCACTAGCCATTTGTAACTGCAAAAACCAACAGTAATCAATAAGTCTACAAAAGATAAATTGCACAACGATCAAATGTATAATATTGTTTAAGTGATATACTAAGAATTCACTCGTTGTTATATTGGACAATAGTACCAAATAACACAAGTCCTTGAATTTACCACTAAGGTTTCTTATGATAAATGAATAATGGAATATTCACAGAGGACGAGGGAGGTCCGGAGTAACCACTTAAATCCTTGCCTACTTAGGCTCTTACCGCATTGTTGGCAGAATATCCTTTAAATACTTTCTCAATTGAATATCTTAGACATTCATTCTTAGCATATCTAAACTTCAATCTAATACGCATAATGACAATACCATTAATAAGGTATTAAATGAAAAATATAGTTATTTTATTAATAAATAATAAAATATACAATTCGGATTGGCACTCCAAGCACCAACTCCATCAAACTCCCACTTGCTTAGTGCCAATCTGGATGGTACTGTAGTCCCATCTCCTCCACATGTTTATCGAACAACTTAGGAGGTAAGGTCTTTGTAAGCGAGTTTGCTATGTTGTCTTGTCATTGAACCTTCAAGACCACTATGTCTTTTCGTTCAATTATCTCTCTAATTACACGATATTTCCTTTCCACGTGTTTAGACTTGGAATACGCCCTCGGCTCCTTGTCCTGCGCGATGGCTCCGTTATTATCACAGTAAAATGAGATCGAATCTGCAATACTAGGCACAATGCTGTAGGAGCGAAGTGGGGTTTACCGCTATGCCTATGATGCTCGGTGACCATGACACTGCTGGGCTCGCAGCCCGTAGAGAGTACGGAGTAGCCCGCGAGGGACTAAACCGGAGAATAAAGGAGTCGCCACCCAGTGTGAACTGGGAAATGATTTAAGGCCGCACTCACCCCTCGCAAGGGAAGACCTTAAACCGTTGGGTTTGGAATGGTTATTTACTTATGCCAGTATAATGGACGGGTTCACACAATGGTATAGCCAAGTCTTATGCAGTTCATGCAAGATAATTCAAATAAACACACATATGCACACCTATAAGCATGAATATAAATAAAAGCAAATTAAATTAAGAAATGCGGTAATGAAAATTATAATAAACAGTTAAAAGCGGGAAAAAGGGTTAATAAGTAAATGGCGAATAAAAGGAGGGTTAGTCATGCATATGCGAGTATTTCCCGAGTGGTACATGGAGTTGTATCCCAAGTACAAACTGCACTACCATCCATTCGGATTCGGCTACGAAATTTACGTATGGGTTTCCATCCGATATACCGCAAGGGATAACACGCATAAAAATTAATGCAATGTAAATAAAAATAGACATGAAATATAATAATGCATATGCGGATAATCACCAACATGAACGAATAAAATAAAGATGAAATAAATAAACCAAAAGATAAATAATAAACTAAATGCGAAAGAATAAAATAACAATAAACAAACAAAAATATAATAATAAACTAAATACGCAGTAATAAAATAACAATAAATAAATAAAAAGATAAATAATAAACTAAATGCGAAATAATAAAATAACAATAAATAACGCAAAATAAATGCGGAATAATAAATAACGATGAATAAATAAATAAAAAGATAAATAACAGAACATCAAAGAAAGATGTGACCAGAAATTTGGCCGTCTTTAATGTAGGACCTCGCATACCCAGCTGGACGTATTTCACGTCCAACCAGGCATGCCACATCCGGAACAAAAAAAAAATATAGTAAAGGGTGCCCTCAGGTATTATCTTTTAAGTTGCTTTTTGGAAATGTGTTTGATCGTGGCCAGAAGGATTAAAGCTTTCTATTTTCTGGTTCATTGTTTCGTTATTTTTTTGGGCTGCTGTTTTCTTCACTGTTTTTGGACTGTTTTTTATACTGTTTGTAGGGGCTGTTTTTGGACTTTTTGGGACTGCTTGCTGTTCTGTTATGGGGCTGCTGGTTGGAGGATTATTTGTTGTTGTTTGTTTTGGTCAGGGGCTGCTGTGTTGGGTTCTCTAAGAACAAAATCCAAGATCATTAAGCATAAAAGAAGTGTGAATACTCAATGAAGTAGCGGAAATACTTACATTGATCGGCTAGGTAGGATGTGTAGAAAGCAAAATTTTGCCTCCTTTGAAGTTGCTCCAAGCTCTCCTTTGAATTGTATGTTGAGCTTCCAAGCTTGATTCTTGAATTCCAAACTCATGGGAGTAGTTTCCCTATCACATTTGAATGACTCTTTAAGTGTGCTAGCACTAGGAAAAATTGCAACAATTTATTCCTTGTGATCTTGAAGCTCTCGACCAAGACAAGAATGAGAGAGGGAGAAGCCTTTTGGGTGTGAATGGTGGAGAAGAGAAAGAGATGAATGAATGTCTTACTTGATTTCAAAAATCAAAATAAGTAATACCAAAATCCCATTAGGTAAAGGTCAAGCTCACATCAATGGAATAAGCTTGTGCAATTTACAAGCAACCAAAAAATCCCAAAAACTTCTATCAACCAAAAGTTGATAAAGTTGACTAGGTGATGTGACTTGTGTGGGCCCCACTTTAATTCAAAATCCGAGTGGGCCCGAAAACACATTCCGGGCTCGGGTTCGTTAATTCCGAATTAACGAATTTTCCGTTGCGACTTAATTAAATCAAATTTAATTAAATAATTATGCCTAGCAAAATTACTATTAAAGTCGGTCGCGAATTAATTCTAAATTAATTCGTTCGCCCGAATTAAAATCTATTTTAATTCCGTTATGAAATCTAATTTCATATAATATATCGAATATATTATTTTAATCGATTAATTCCAAATTAATTGTTCTCTATCTTTTAATAGAATTTTATCCCAGATAAATTCTCGCCGTAATTAATCCTAAATTAATTTTCTCTTTCTTATAATTAATCCTAGATTAATTATGTTCGAGTCATACGTCATCGGTGAATCTTCGGGAAACGACCATGAGATCCTTGGATATGTTGGCAGTAAATCCGATCGTCGGACTATCCGAACACGTGCGTACCCGGTACTATGTTCTTACCGATTTACAAGACATGGTTGGCTTCTAGCAAAGCACCGTGCCTACCAAATTCTCCAGAAATATTCTTTTAAGGAATATGTAATCTTTGTCAGGCGTAGTATACGTACTATTGCGTATTGCGATCCAGTATCGATATCACATGCTAGGCCTAGGGCTGGAATTGTGTCTGCCCCGTATGAAGCATATATCGGATCTCTGGTAACTAGTCTCTATAATCGGATAATCATGACCTAGTCATATTATCCCGATGACTGCAGTACTAAAGAGTACTAGTTCCGTATCCTATGTGATCATCATCTCCATATGACTGGAGTGATACTTCCATCTTGACATCACACCCAATACACTACGATCCTCAATATACCCAGAAGAGGCGTACACAGAACCTGTTAAAGCCCCGGACGACCAAAACCAAAGTATACTGATTATCGCAAGTATTAGCGATGCAAGTCTTAGGTTAAGACCAAATGCACCTACTGTAGGACACAGAAATCGGCGATGCTGTTCCAGGCTCCCGGCCAGGTCGGGAGTAGGGAGTAGCCCGCGGGGGACTAAACCGGAGAATAAAGGAGTCGCCACCCAGTGTGAATTGGGAAATGATTTAAGGCCGCACTCACCCCTTGCAAGGGAAGACCTCAAACCGTTGGGTTCAGAATGGTCCCTTACTTATGCCACTTGTAATGAACGAATTTGTGCAATAATATAACCAAGTCTACGCAACATACATACATAAGAATATCCTATATCTAAGTTTGCATGAATAGAAGTAAATCGACATAACGGCAAACACACAATTCATAAACACATTAAATAGATAAATGCAGAAATATAAATAGATGATAGTTGTCTAAGCGTAAATAATGAAATGATATGATAAATCATATAGTGCAAAATAAATGATCAAAGAAGCAAACATGCATGAATTATGACGAAAAGAAGTTTGTGCACAGTATGTGCGTTCGTGTAGCATTTGAAAATGCGTTCGAATGGTAAACAGAATGTTCACGTTTGTATAGCGTTCGGAAACGCGTTCGAATGGGATAAGACCTGATGCATGGTAAAACAAAATAGATGCGCGTTCGAGTAACGTTCTTAAACGCGTTCAAAGATAAATGAAACATAATGTCCGCGTTCGTATAGCGTTCGGAAACGCGTTCGAACGGGGTAAGACCTGATGCATGATAAAGCAGAATATGTGCACGTTCGAGTAGCGTTCTTAAACGCGTTCGAACGTAAATGAAACAGAATGTCCGCGTTCGTATAGCATTCAGAAACGCGTTCGAACGGGGTAAGACCTGATACATGATAAAACAAAATAGATGCGCGTTCGAGTAGCGTTCGTAAACGCGTTCGAACGGAATGAGGCAGAATGCATGCGTTCGTGTAGTGTTCGGAAACGCGTTCGAACGAGATTACCAAAATGGCATCTGAAATGACACAAACACATGCATGGATAAAAAATACACGATGTAGGACCTCATGTGCCCGATTGAACATATTTCACATTCAATCGAGTGTACTTCGTTTGGCGCGGTAAAACATCATGGTAAAGGTAGTATTTAGGCATTTCCCTCGAATGGATGACCTTTAACCCACCCTAGTTAGCCCATACACATTAGATTACAATGTATGAATAAACAAAGAGATAATATGCGAAAAATAAATAACGAAATAATAAAAGGCGCAGCAAAATATCATGGTAAATGTAGCCTTTTAGACTTTCCTCCCTCAAATAGAGGACCTTTAAACCAACATAATTAGTGTAGGCACTGCATTTTTACATATAAATCCCGATGATGAGTCTCACATGGAGACACTACCTCTTTAAATTGTGGAAGTCGCGGGAAACGGACGTCGGAAAGGAAGAGTCAAAAATTGACACCTTGGTGGATTTAATTCATTTGTTTAGCTTCGGGTTTTCTTGTTGGACCTCTGTTTTAAAACACATCCCTAGCCCAAAACCAAAGCCACACGCCCATCTAGCCCAAGCCCATCAAATCACATCCAATAATAATTAAAACATTTAAAACACATGTCAAAAATTAAATTAAATCAAATCAAATAAATTTAAATAAAATCTCTTCCTAATTAAATAAATCACCTACCAATTTAAAGATATTCCCCACTAAAATTACATAATTTATTTCCTTTTTTAAAATTAATTAAGTATATCCCTATTTGCTTGATTTGTTTCCAAACATAGAAAAATCCCATGCGCAAAGAAAACCCTAATAGCCTCACACGTCCCCTCTTTTTCTTCTCTCACTCTCACGCACGACTTCCCTCTCTCTCTCTCTCTATATAAACAACAACAAACCCTAAAACACGAGGCTCTCCTTCATCACTCACAGCCCCTTCCAACAAAACCAAAGCAACCTCACCCCTTAGACAGCCACGCCCTTCTCACCAAGCCGAATCAAACCCTAGCTCATTCAATACTCACGGCTTCAATTCTCTCCCTCTTCACTATGACTCACAACAACAACAAACCCTAAAAAACCTTACTTTCATCTCTCTTCTCTCTCCACATACGGCCACAACCAAAAGATAAGAAACCCTAAATTGCTCACTACAAATCAATAAAACAACTCATTGCCCTTCACATGTTTAACACAGAAGCCCTCACAAACACACACCCTTTCACGTAATACACATACTCACCAAATCTCACAAGCTTCACGCACATATCCAACAACAAACAAACACCTTTTAAACACCCTCTCAGGCAGCAACCCTCACGACCACTAAAACCCACTCACGTAAACCTTCTTCTCTCTTCTCGGCTTTAACCAAAAGGAACCATTTGACCTAACCAACAAACTGCCAGCCCCTCACATGGCCCCTTCAAGACCCCACTAAAGGTAACACCATCTTCACCATGAAACAAGCCACAAGAATACACAGAACAACCAGCCCCTTCACCTCATGAGCTACTCCCAAAACACACAACCCTTCATCATCAACACCAGCCACTGTGACACACACCCTGCCCACGATCCAACACAGTCCCTCCACTCACCGACTCACACAAACAAAGCCAATAAACCCTAAAGTAACGCACAGCTCCTAAACTGCCCCCACTGGCCGAATACAACCATACTTAACAAGCCACAAAAGCCATCCACATAAACAACAAAATAGAAGCCCATCACGTAAGCAACAAACACGTCCACTAGACCCAACCAAAATAGTCCATTAACCCTTCACCAGAAGCTGCCCAAATTACCGCATAAAACAGCAGACCCAATCCCCCTTAAAATGCAAAAAACAGTCCCTTATTTACCGTAAAATAGTGACCAAAAAATACAGCAAAAACAACAGCAAAACGGAGTAAAAACAGCAGCCCAAACAGTGAAACAATGAAAGGAAATGTTGAACCAGTGAACCGAAGGAATTGAGGAGCATCAACCCTTCCGACAACCGCATACCGCACTTCCGAGAGACGATTTAAGAGGTTAGACCTGAGGGCACCTTCTTTACTTATTATCCTTTATTTTCATTTATTTTAGTACTTTATTTCGGATGAGTATTGTAGATTGGTGCATGATGTGATTTCCGGATGAACGAAATATGTGTTCTCTCTTGTGATATATCGGATGGAAACCCGGACGTAAATTCCGTAGCCGAATCCGAATGGACGGTATTACGGTTTGCACTCGGGATACGATGCCACGTGCCACGTACCACTTGAGAGATTCACATGTTTCGTTTCATCCAACCTTCTGTTTTAAGCATGATTTAGTCGTTAGTATGTTATTACTTTCTGCATGTTACTTATTTATGCATGGTAATGTAATGCGCATGGGCAAATCAAGTCGGATTAAAGGTCCTCCGTTTTGAGGGATGAAAAGCCAAAAGGCTACCTTTGCCATAACGTCTTGCCACGCCAGACGAAGTATGTTTGATTGAATGTGAGATATGTTTAATCGGATATATGAAGTTCCATATTATTGTCTCATTCATTTGTATGCATTGTAATATAATGCGCATTGGTTAACTATGGTGGATTAAAGGTTTTCTTTTCGAGGGAAGTGCCTGAAGGCTACCTTTACCATGATGTTTTGCTGCGCCTTTTATTATGTCATTTACCCTTTGCATATCAGTGCTCTATTTACGCATGCATTGCATTCCAGTGCGCATGGGCTAACTAGGGTGGATTAAAGGTCTTCTATTCGAGGGAAATGCCTAAAGGCTACCTTGACCATGATGTTTTGCCGCGCCGGACGAAATATGTTTGACTGAATGTGAGATATGTTTAATCGGACATACGAAGTCCCATATCATTGTCTTATTTATTTATATGCATTGTAATGTAATGCATATGGGCTTATTATGTTGGTCTAAAGGTTCTCTACTTGAGGGAAGAAAAGCCTAAAAGGCTACCTTTACCAGGACATTTCGCCGCGCCTTTAATTATTCAGTTATCTGCTTTCTGTATGCCATCTTCTAGTTAAATCATGCATCATAGTGTAATGCACATGGGCAAATCAAGTTGGATTAAAGGTCCTCCACCTTGAGGGATGAAAAGCCTAAAGGCTACCTTTGCCACGACATTTTTCCATGCCGGACAAAGTACACTTGATTGGATGTGAAATATGTTCAATCGGGCATACGAGGTCCTACATCATGTATTTGTTTATCTATACGTGTGTTTGTGTCATTTCAAATGTCATTTTGGCAATCTCGTTCGAACGCGTTTCCAAACGCTACACGAACGTATATATCCTACCTCATTCCGTTCGAACGCGTTTACGAACACTATATGAACATATGCATTCTATTTTATTTCTGTTCGAACGCGTCTCAGAACGCTACTCGAACGCGCATGCATTTTATCGTATCATGCATCAGGTCTAATCCCGTTCGAATGCGTTATCAAACGCTATACGAACTCGGATATTCTGTTTATCGTTCAAACGCGTTATCAAACGCTAATCGAATGCTTACATTCTGTTTACCGTTCGAACGCGTTTACGAACGCTACACGAATGCGCACACACAGGACAGATTCCTCCATCATATTTCATGCATGTTCGCTTCTTTGGTAATTTCTTTTGCATTACATAATTAATCATATCATCTCATTATTGACACTTTTACTGTTATCATTTATTTATATTCCCGTATTTACCTACTTAATGTGTTCGTGAGATTGTGTGCTTGCCTTTATTTCACTTACTTCTATGTATGTAAACTTAGATATGAGCTTTATTTTCATGCATGTGAACTTAGAAATAGAATACTCTTGGAAATATATGTTGCGTAGAATTGGTTATACTATTGCATAAATCACTTCATTATAATTGGCATAAGTAAGGGACCGTTCCGAACCCAACGGTTTGAGGTCTTCCCTTGCGAGGGGTGAGTGCGGCCTTAAATCATTTTCCCGATTCACACTGGGTGGTGACTCCATTTTTTTAGTTCTCCGGTTTAGTTCCCCCCGCGGGCTATTCCGTACTCCCAACCGGGCCGTAAGCCAGGGACAACGTCGCCGATTTATGTGTCCTATAATTAGCCCATGCTCATCAAAGAACAACGCATAGAAGATAAATAAAGCAATAATATGGGACCTTGTATGCCTGATTGAACATATTTCACATTCAATCGAGTGTACCTCGTCCGGCGCGGCAAAACATCGAGGTAAAGGTAGCCTTTAGGCATTCCCCTCGAATGGAGGACCTTTAATCCACCCTAGTTAGCCCATGCGCATCAGATTAACAATAAAGAAAAAGACACATAGAAATTAGATAACATGACAATGAACATAAAAATGCCTAAGATGTGATAAAAGAATCTGCCCAGAATGTCTGCGTTCGTGTAGCGTTCGGAAACACGTTCGAACGGGGGCGAGACAGAATGTGTGCGTTCGAGTAGCAATGCAGTAAACACATGCGGAATGTTTCCCCAAGTGGTACGTGGAGTTGTATCCCAAGTACATATCGCACTACCGTCCATTCAGATTCAGCTATGGAGTTTATGTCTGGGTTTCCATCCGATATACCACGAGAGGCAACATTCACGCGTTAACACAATGCAATCGTAAAAATGGGCATTAAGTATGATAATGCATATAACAACACATAAGCAAAGGAAGAAACATGCGGAATGATAAAGAGCCAATAATACGAAATAAATGTGCAATAAATAAATAAAGGAACGTTAAAGAAAGATGTGACCAAGGATTTGGTCATATTTGATATAGGACCTCGCATACCCGGTTGGACATATTCCATGTCCAACCGAGCGTGCCGCATCCAAACTACAAAATAAAAAGTAATAAAAGGTGCCCTCAGGTCTTACCTTTTAAGTTTCTCCTCGGAAGTGCGTCACGTCGTCGCCGAAAGGGTTACTGCTCCACCACTTTTCTGGTTTTCTGGTCTACTATTTTCCTTCACCGTTCTGCTGTTTTCACTGATGCTTTCTCGATCTTTCCTCGCTATTTTTAGCTATTCCTTTGCCGCTGTTTTGGGGTGAAACTTGGATTGTTTTAGGGTGCAGTTTTTTTTGGTGATTTAGGGAGATTTTGGAGTGCAGTTTTTAGTGATTTAGGGACTGTTTTAGGGGTGCTATTTTCGGTAATGTAAGGGGTGGTTTTGGGTGTGATTTTCGGTGATGGATGGGTATTTTGGTGTTGTAGTTTTCGGTGGTTGAGAGTGTTTTCTTCTTGGTGTTTGTGCGTGAATGTGCTCTAAAGAGAGAGGTGCAGGTCTAAGTGAAGAGAGCTTAGGGTTTTCTATTATTTTCTTATATTTTTTTCTTGAAGGTTGTTGTGAGTCTCTCTCAGGGGTTAAAGGTTTGGAATTTTGGTTTCTTTTATAATGTTGCACTAGGGTTTCTAGGTAAGGAAGGGAATCATGTCAATAAGGGAGATGATTAATTAGTTTATTAAAGGAAATGATCTTGTGTAATTTTGGTGGGGATATATTTATTTTGGGAGGTGATTGGATTTGATTGGTTTGGTTTAGGAAGGGGGATTTATTTTGATTTGATTTGATTTATTTAGTTTAGTAAGGTGATTTGTTTTATATTTAATTTAGGATTTGATTTAATTTGACATGTATTTTAAGTGTTTTAATTATTTTTGGATTGGGCTTGGTGGGTTAAATGGGCTTTGGATGGGCTTGGGAGTGTGGCTAGCAGTAAAACAGAAATACTGATGGTCGTTCGAACGCTTCTTCGGACGCTACACGAACGCCCGCAATCTGTTCGCCGTTCGAACGTGTTTTCGAACGCGGCACGAACGCAAATGCAGTGAACAGGTGAATTATATATGATGACGTACTTATCTTGAATTTCCCCTTCCGACGTCCGTTTCCCGCAACTTTCGTAACTTATCGGGTAGTGCCTGCGACCGAGGCTCATCATCGGGCTCATGCAAAAATGCAAGTGTCTACAATCACCCCACTTTGATGGGCTTGTCCAGTGTGTGACAGTGACAATCCCATCAAAGTCATGCATGCATTTTTACTTACCTAGCTCGCCGGCTGCTGCCTGACTTACCTGTTGTTGAGATGCTTCAAACTGATTTGATGGTGGTAAGGTGCTGCGACCCCTGGTCCATTCCCGAACCGTTACTGTGAGGTGGTCCATTCCCGAACCGTTACTGTATGAGGTGGTCCATTCCCGAACCGTTACTGTGAGGTGGTCTTTTCTCGAACCGTTACTGTGAGGTGGTCCATTCCCGAACCGTTACTGTGAGGTGGTCAATTCCTGAACCGTTACTGTGAGGTGGTCCATTCTCGAACCGTTACTGTATGAGGTGGTCCATTCCCGAACCGTTACTGTGAGGTGGTCCATTCCCGAACCGTTACTGTATGAGGTGGTCCATTCCCAAACCGTTACTGTGAGGTGGTCCATTCCCGAACCGTTACTGTGAGGTGGTCCATTTCGGAAACGTTACTGTATGAGGTGGTCCATTCCTGAACCGTTACTGTGAGGTGGTCCATTCCCGAACCGTTACTGTGAGGTGGTCCATTCCCGAACCGTTACTATGAGGTGGTCCATTCCCGAACCATTACTGTGAGGTGGTCCATTCCCGAACCGTTACTGTGAGGTGGTCCATTCCCGAACCGTTACTGTATGAGGTGTGGTAGACTGGTCGCCCCCAGACTTGGTTTATCTTTTTTGTTCTTCGTTGCTTGCACTCGGCCAAAGTAGATCATTTGATGCAGTGTTCCGTACTGTCATACCATATTACTCTCTTTTACGAGATAGTCCCAATGATTGTACATATTTTTATCCTCAAAGGATGTCTAGCGTCGAAACCAGAGAATCTTCAAAGTACCTGATACAACTCAAATCCGACCGTTTGAATAAATGATCTGAACTAGACTCCAAGTGTGTGTGTGTCAAGGTTCTTTTACAGCTTAATCCTTAAGTAAGCCAACTCAATGATTTTATTTCAAAGAACGGGATCAGTGGGTCTAACCAACCTAGATGTCTTGATCATGCTCTGCAATTACTTCCTCGTACTCAATATGATATGGTTTTCTCTTTCTTTTTTTCGTCTCTTCATTCATTCACTTTTTTTTCCACACACCTACTCTTTAAGGTAGCATTTCTCCTCATGGTGGTCCTAATACTCGCCCATGGGTAGCTTCACACTTATCGGTTATAGGCGGTTTATTTTTTCTTCTTCAGAGACTTTTCTTTTATTTTCAACCATATCACATATCGTAACACAAGTAAATCAGGATGGACATCTAAGCAAATGGTCATTCAGCGATCCGCCATCTCTTCAACTAGTCATCTAATTGACTACTCAGGCTTCTACTGCTAAGATCTTGTAATTAAGTGCCTGCGAGTCTAGCCGAGATCAACCACTCAAAATATCGGACGAAAGCGCATCTCGCACTTATCGTTTCTAAGGTTTCACCCTACAGCAAACAATTTCATCACCGGACATATGCCTTACCATTAAGGGCTTCTCTCTCATTTTTTTTCACTGGAATTCTTCTTTTCAACCGCTGATAATGTGGGCCTCGACCCCTGAGATCATCCCTGAAAACCGTTGGTGACATGGGCCTCAACCCTGAGATTCTTTCCCGAAACAGATACTGATGCGGGCCTCAACCCTGGAATTCATCCCCGAAGCTGATACTGATACGGGCCTCAACCCTGGGATTCATTCCCGAAACTGATACCGATGTGGGCCTCAACCCTGAGATTCATTCCCGAAACTGATGAAGTTATGTTGCTGCTTCTGGTTGGTTTGTATTTGCCACATTCTTCTTTTCTTCTTTGAAACCTGTGAATACAAAAAAAAAAAAATGAATGCAAGTACGTTACATGTATGCATGCATGCATGCATAGATGAATTTCCTATTCCGTTGGGTTAGGTCTTCTCTGTAGGGGTTTTAAGGGGGAATATCGGTAAAACAGCGAAATAGTGGAAAATCAAAATTTCCCGATTTCAAAATTTTTTCTCGGATCAATCAAATAAACTTATTTATTTAATTATCTAATTATCAAATTCTGAAAAATTACACAAGAGATCAATTTTCTTGGTAATTACCGAATTGCCCCAAAACTTTGTAAATTGATTATTTTAGCCCAAAAACTATCAAATATAATTTTGGATGATTCTAAATCATTTCTAAAAAAATTTTCAACACATCTAAAGCATCAAAATCATATTTAACACAAATCCCCAATTTTTGAGTAATTGCCGTGAGTACCCCAAATTTTCAAGTAATTGCATTTTGGTCCATTTTGTTCAAAACATGCCAAGATCAAATCCAATCAACCCAAAATTTACATGCATCATATTCATACCATAATACATCACATATATGAAAAGGCCCAAATTTGGAGTGGGTTATGAACCCTAATTTTTCAATTTCATCAAATTGTCCAATTTCACAAAATTTACAAAATCCAACACTTTAATCCATTCAATACTTCACCAATCTAGCCTCACCACTTTGAAAAAACTCTAGAACAATTCTAGGTCACCAAGGAGTGGCTCACCAACTGTAGAATGGCAACTTGATTTTCCAAAAATCAAAAGTGAAGCTTTGAAACCATTTCAAGCTTACTTACATGCATCAATCTTTCATTCAAGATCACAACCATAAAAACAAAAACTATAAGAGTAGAGATAACATCAAAGCATCCCAAAATGAAGCTAAGCATGGTAGAAAAATATTTCATGTTGAAGACTTTGAAGAAAAACTTACATAAACATGATTTTTCCAAGATTTTTTTTTAGGCCTTCAAGCTTTTCTCTCATCTTCTTTTATGTTTTATTTGGTATCTAATGAACTTGTTAGACCCTAAAAGATGAAATAAAACAATATATACTCTCCCAAATAGCCCTTGGCCGAATTTGGAGACAATAATATATAGATATTTTATTTTGTTTCATTTAAATTACAACATGTCAACTTGTTTTCTAAATCATTACACTTTAATGAATTATTCAACTAAGTCAACAATTGCAACTTAAAAAATATAACAATTATATTTAATTTAGGGTGATGGCCGAAATTGATAAAAATAAAGGAAAAATATTTCAATTTTAACAATTTAAAATAAATATCCAAGGAAGTCAAATCCAATTTGACTACCATTTCCTTTACTTTAAAGTCAACAATAACACTTATAATCATTTCCTAACTTTATCATTTGGTGAGATATTTATATTTTAATTATATTAATCATTTAACAATTAAATAATTAAATAATCAATTAAATACAAATATCTCAAATATATGTGTTATATTTACTTTAAATATCTCAAATACATATATTAATGATATATGTCAAATACCTTTATTTGAAAATTTATTAATGTGTATTTAATAATATCATATATTAAATACAAATACACATTAATTAGGAAATGAATGTTCGGCCCGTTCGCATGTATTTTTCGTTTAACATTTAAACGATTTATAAATAATCACCATTATTCATAAAAGCTGCCATAGTGCTCTACGAGTATATTTCATTAGTGAGACTCTCTAGATTCAGGTATATCTGTCATAAAATCCAATTTCGTGTCCATAATTTACCCACCCGTAAATTATGACGACCACAGATAAACTCGTTGAATCATACAGGTTGAGGTCATTACATACATATAATCCCTCAGTCACAGGTATCTAGATAATACCAGAGATATAGATGTAAACGTCAAATCTCTATAGGTATTATCCCGTCGACGTATCTATTAGCAATCTCTAAATAACATTCGGAACTTACTTCCGAAGTATACTGTGGCCACAAATTTAACAGACTGCTAATCATATATGGACCACCTATGCTCTGTACACAGAACTGACGGATCCTATCTTGATACACAAAGGATATCCTGAGGATCGGTCAACACCCAATGAAAATGCGGAGGTCTGATCTAAATAGATCGGTGACGTGACTGTTTTTTTTAAGTGTGGAGGATGTCTCATACATCCACAGTGGTATCTCAAGTCGAAGGACCACTATGCTACTCAACCCGAGAAGATTCTTATTGACGTTGGTGTACCATCCATTAAGAATCTTCGGTGAGTCGTTCAGTGTTTATCTACTATAAATACCTACACACGTCTATACGAGTCTCCCTAGACTCATGGTTCATTGGGATAAACCATCGGACCAAGTCTCGATATACGACATGTACTGGTCTCAACGGATTTGACTACTGACCCGTGTTAGTAAATCTTGACCAGGAACTATATTTGATAATATACATTTAGCAGTGACACTTCCCAATGTCAATTACAAACTAATTGTAACTGTGTACTGTATTATATATTATCGGTCATTTATCTAATATATACATATCACTAAACCACATTTAGTTTCAATCTAATCGTAATCAGATCGAATACATATATAAAAACAAGAGGTGGCAACCATAAATAAGTAATATTATGGAAAAAGAAATTGATCGTATTCATGAATCAGACATAAATACGGTCCGGATCGGCGCTCTGAGCACCAACCCCAACAATTTCTCCCACTTGCTCTAGTGCCAATCCACGGTATCAAATACATTTCTCAATGTGTATCGTATGCACATGGCCCTCAAAAGCTCACCCAGTACTCAAGGGGTAGGCAACAAGAAGCAGGTCTGCTATGACATAATGAGTTTGTCAAACAACTCAATCGTTTCCCATAGTCAGCATCATTCATATTTTGTAGAATCTAAATTATACATTAATATGACTCTGATGCTACATCAGTATTGTGCTACAGCTACTGAGTTGTCCAAGTATTTAGGGATCAAATCCAAAATACTATGCAGACAACCGCAAGCACAACACCAATCAAAAATTCTAATTTATAAGGTCATATGCAACTTCGTAAGTCAATACTTCATAAGTTGCATCTAATTCCATTGAAACAGTAGTATCATTCATGACATGACACTCCCACTGCGTGTTTTCTGACTCTTATGACGTAGACTGTCTAACGTCATAATTATCTCAAAACTAATATGACCCTAATGGTTGCAAACTGTATTCTCCATGAATTAGAAACTCATTCTTAATATCTCAAAGATCACAAAGAACATGTTTCAAGATCCATCATATGGTCCATAGGATATCAAAATAACTCATAACAATTACGATTAAATCGATATCTACAATCGCACATAATAAACTATTCATTATGTCATCATCAAATTATACATAAGATTGATTAACATTCTAATCAATATTTCATTCGAAAAAGGAATCATCATTTACGAAAGATGAATATTATATTTAAGACCACATTAACTGTCAAACAGTTATACTAACTGTCATACAAATAGTCTTATTGTATCATTTATTAGATCATATCTAATGCACGAAGAAGAATAGAGTATCTCAGAAGTCTCTTAGTTTTATATTTTATATAAAACTTATATCAAATATAACAGAGACTACTCCACTACTTTCACGGAGTAAAGATGACTTAGGTAAATCTTTTACCTCATAAACCTCTCATTATTACCATAATAATGATAATGTCGTTAGAATATATAACACTAGAAAGTAATTTGTACACTCCCACTAACCCTTCAATCACATATGTATTCTATATACTTTGACAAGATCATACATCTGACTGATATCAAAAAGAGAACACGGATTTCCGGAAGACTTATCAGAGTCTACAATAGGCTCTATAAGCTAGCACACTAAACTGCGATCTCAACAGAACACAAACTCTAGGGCCATTCCAGAGTGAACTCTTCAAACAAAGAAATCACAACTGATCTCTTATCTGAATAAGTCATTCAAAAAACGCCACTTTGCATTCTTTAGCTAAAATGTACAGTTTAATATCAACATTAACCATATATCTTTAATTGTTCAATTAGTGTGACTAGAGACAAGTTTCCTCAGAATCTACAATAGATTACTAAGTATAACTTTTCTCACTGTCATACTATAAAGGTCAAACATTTAATAAGCTCACAATGCTTTCGTTGCGCAAACAATTATCACATATAATGAACTAATTCATAATGAAAGCGTAATCAAGTTCAAAACTTGATCGTAGTAGGCTATGAACAATCTTAGATCTATGGTTCAATGATGAACTTCCAGAATCGATATCAAATATCGCTTCCATTATAATTTATAGGATATTTTCTTCGGTAAGAAAATAATAGAATCATTAAGTATCAAATACTCGTAAATGATTATGATATCCTATTAACTTATATAAAAAATGTATAAGGGTTGTTTCATCTTATTATTACGTAGTTCCAATTATAGTTTATCATTCTCACATTTGACTTAATAAGTCAAGTCTTTTTCTACAATATTAACATCCAATGTTACACACCAAGCAATAAAATAATTTTATTACTTAGGATCATAGGAAAGATATTCTATTAAATAAAATACAATATTCTATAAAATAAAATAAATGATAAACTTTTACTTATACCTCCGAGGTGTAAGTAATTTCCATTATATAACTATTATATAAAAGAAAGATTCAAATCTCAAACTTTTCAAGATTCGAATTTTCTTCCTATACATATCATATATGTAACTGTAGAAATTAATGGAACCTAAATTAAAAAGATGAACTAGTGTTACTGGAGCATATCCCAAGAGTATTGAAACTAATTCGGTAACATTCAATATCAAACAAATCAAATCATATAAGATTCGACTGCTGCCACTACTCAATTCCATCAAGATGGAATCGTGGAAGAATAATATTGAATAAGAATCATATTCACTGAATAACCTTAGAACTAATTGCTTTAAATTCATATGTTTGATCGTATCAAAGATCTTTGAATAGTTCAAAGACATGTAATGAATTTTAAGGATATAGTTCTCCTAAAACTTCAGATTGAATATATTTGAACAAGTAAAAAATGTTCAACCTACGTTCATCAGAACAGATTGAAAGTTCTTGATCATTTCAAGACGTTCAATATGTGTTCTTTCATAAACACGTAACTAAGTTATGACAATTCATAAACTAAGTTACAAAGTAAAGAAAACTACTTAAGCAATTACAATTCATTAAAATACATACATCTAATGTATCAGTTTAATAAATCTGGTGGTCCAATGACAAATCAATGGTAAATGAGATTTTAATCACCTTCCCGAATATAATATTCATTAAATGGATAAGGATATGTCGTGTGATCTCGTATCAAACCATCATTTACCATACGGAATAAGCATCCAATGCTCAAGTGATAAAATCTCATAAAGCACCGTTCTAAATTATTTACTTTACCGAATAATTTTTCTTAATGTTTATCTCTACGTCAATGACACTACTAGTTATATTTAAGATATATAAAAATTATTTATAAAGAACAAGTAACTATCCAATAGTCGCAAGTTTCGATATCAAATATCAAAACAATGGTTAACTAATATTTTAAATAACTAGACGGGAGATCTGGTATCCAATACCTATAGTTGTAGTATTGTGAAAATCGATATTTTCTATACACAACTATACACATCTCATTTCTTTAGCTTTACTATTTACATTCAACTATTCACAATAATTGCAAATAACAGATTAGCAAATTTTGTCCGACACATTGCCTCTAAAGGTCATTAAAGCTAAGAAACGTCATTACTGGATAAACAAATACCTAATGGAGCTTTCTTAATGCCAGTCAAGAATCTCGAGACACGAACTAATTCATGTCAATTCTTACTGCATAAGAAACTATTCTCTCAAAAGTATTATATCCTAAAAGGGATATCTATCTAGATATATCTACATGACTTAGAAACTAAGTCATTAACCATATTGATTTTTTGAAGAAAATCGGAACAACAGTTCCTGATGGTTTAGACCAATATAATAATATCATAGTCTAGTAGTATCTAGAACCTATTCTAGAATAACTGCAACCAAGAGTCAAGTCATATAACATATCATAATATGTGTGCAGTATTTAAAAGTTCAATTCTATATAAACAATAGAATAAGGAAACAAACAAGCGGCTTTTTCCATAATAATATACACTGCCTAAGTTATGGAATATTTTAAACTTCGCAGTGCCTCCCACTATTTTACGTAATACCGTAATTCCCAACGGAAAAATGAGAATTCAATAATTAAATCGAATTCCATAATGGGAAGAGGACCCCATGAATATATTTCAGCTCACAGCAGAGGCACGGTCTCACCTACGTATATTCATCAGGTAGACAACTCATTTGTCAATCACACTCGTTGTGACTCCTGGGTTTCTGGTCCTAGTCGTTTCTCGTTGTCGCTGCTAAGGCAAGCCCACAAGGAAACGTACCAAGGTTAAACTTGCCAATGATAAACTCAAGCTACTTACGTAACCCTGACAGCTAGGGCACGTTCAAGATTCCGCTTTTGCTTGAATTTATCTAGTATCTAATATACATCCGGCATAAATAAATCTCTATCGGATACACCCTCACAGCAGAGGTACGGTCTCAGATGTAGTCACAGAAAAATATTCATAAACCGTATTGACAAGACGGACCAAGAAACAAGTATACCAAATACTAGTTACTTTAAAACCTTATTTAGCGGGGATATTCCATAAAGCGTCATACACTTTAAATTTAATCAAATAAATGAAAGCATGCATGTATCAATAAAGAAAAGGACAAACATTAGATTTTAAAGGGCTAATCATGTCGGGGTGTCCAGAATCAGAATCGCTCTGATACCATTTTGTCTCGTGAAGCAGTCCACACCTCTTATGACGCCATTGCCCAGGGGTACGATGGGTTAGCCTCAGAAAGGCAACTTCAATTACATGCCAAAAGAGCGAAAGTCACTGATAGCCGCATTGAGTGGGTCTTCGGGAGAACATGAGTATCACCGAAATGAAAGCAAAACCACTCCTCTCCTGAGGTAACGGCTGGTCGATAGAGATGCATTCCTAAGTTGTGGTAAGAGTGATTCATCTAATTATGGTTGATACAACCCAGCCTTTTCTTTTTAGAGGTTTAGGGGGGGTTTTAAGGGGGAATATCGGTAACGCATCGAAATAGTGGAAAATCAAAATTTTCCGATTTCAAAATTTTTCTCAGATCAATCAAATAAACTTATTTATTTAATTATCCAATTATCAAATTCTGAAAAATTACACAAGAGATCAAATTTCTTGGTAATTACCGAATTGCCCCAAAACTTTGTAAATTGATTATTTTAGCCCAAAAATTATCAAATATAATTTTGGATGATTCTAAATCATTTCTAAAATATTTTTCAACACATCTAATGTATCAAAATCAGATTTAAAACAAATCCCCAATTTTTGAGTAATTGCCGTGAGCACCCCAAATTTTCAAGTAATTGTATTTTGGTCCCTTTTGTTCAAAACATGCCAAGATCAAATCCAATCAACCCAAAAATTTACATGAATCATATTCATACCATAATACATCACATATATGAAAAGGCCCAAATTTGGAGTGGGTTATTAACCCTAATATTTCAATTTCATCAAATTGTCCAATTTCACAAAATTTACAAAATCCAACACTTTAATCCATTCAATACTTCACCAATGTAGCGTCACCACTTTGAAACAACTCTAGAACAATTCTAGGTCACCAAGGAGTGGCTTACCAACTCTAGAATGGCAACTTGATTTTCCAAAAATCAAAAGTGAAGCTTTGAAACCATTTCAAGCTTACTTACATGCATCAATCTTTCATTCAAGATCACAACCATAAAAACACAAACTATAAGAGTAGAGATAACATCAAAGCATCCCAAAATGAAGCTAAGCATGTTAGAAACATATTTCATGTTGAAGACTTTGAAGAAAAACTTACAAAAACATGATTTTTCCAAGCTTTCTTCTTTAGGCCTTCAAGCTTTTCTCTCATCTTCTTTTATGTTTTATTTGGTATGTAATGAACTTATTAAACCCTAAAAGATGAAACAAAATAATATATACTCTCCCAAATAGCCATTGGCCGAATTTGGAGACAATAATATCTAGATATTATATTTTTGTTTCATTTAAATACAACTTGTCAACTTGTTTTCTAAATCATTACACTTTAATGAATTATTCAACTAAGTCAACAATTGCAACTTAAAAAATATAACAATTATATTTAATTTAGGGTGATTGCCGAAATTGATAAAAATAAAGGAAAAAAATATTTCAATTTTAACAATTTAAAATAAATATCCAAGGAAGTCAAATCCAATTTGACTACCATTTCATTTACTTTAAAGTCAACAATAAACACTTATAATCATTTCCTAACTTGTGAGATATTTATATTTTAATTATATTAATCATTTAACAATTAAATAATTAAATAATTAATTAAATACAAATATATGTATTATATTTACTTTAAATATCTCAAATACATATATTAATGATATATGTCAAATACCTTTATTTGACAATTTATTAATGTGTATTTAATAATATCATATATTAAATACAAATACACATTAATTTGGAAATGACTGTTCGGTCCGTTCGAATGTATTTTTCATTTAACATTTAAACGATTTATAAATAATCATCATTATTCATAAAAGATGCTCTAGTGCTCTACGAGTATATTTCATTAGTGAGATTCTCTAGATTCAGGTATATCCGTCATAAAATCCAATTTCATGTCCATAATGTACCCACCCGTAAATTATAACGACCACGAATAAACTCGCTGAATCATACAGGTTGAGGTCATTGCATACGTATAATCCCTCCGTCACAGGTATCCGGATAATACTAGAGATATAGATGTAAACGTCAAATCTCTATAGGTATTATCCCATCGACGTATCTATTAGCAATCTCTAAATAACATTCGGAACTTACTTCTGAAGTATACTGTGGCCACAGATTTAACAGACTGCTAATCATATATGGACTACCTATGCTCTGTACACAGAACTAACGGATCCTATCTTGATACACATAGGATATCCTGAGGATCGGTCCACACCCAACGAACAGGCGAAGGTCTGATCTAAACAGATCAATAACGTGACTGCCATCTAAGTGTGGAGTGTTGGTTCTCTAAGGTCCAATGATCATGATCAAGCAATGAAAATACATGTGAATACAATCAAAGGAGGTGCGAAATACTCACAATGATCGGTTGAGTCGATGCGGTGAAGACAAAAATCAGTTTCTGCCCTTCTCCAAGTCACAGCAGTGCCAGTTTTTTCTTCCACCATTTTCGGCCATTGATGTCCTCCATGAAAGCTCCAAGCTCCAAGTGATGATTCCATGCTCATGTAGTAAGTTCCCTATCACCTTAGGATGGCTCCTATGTGTGCTAGCACCCAAGAAATTTGCCACAAATTTCCTTAGCTTCTCCTTCATCACTCGGTCAAACCAGAAAACAGAAGGAAAAAAACGTGAGAGAGAGAGGAGTTTTGGCTCCAAAATCGTGAGCAAAAGGGAGAGAGTGAAAAGAAAAATGTGTAATAGGTTTTTAATTTCCAAAATCAATTAACCATTTACAATTTTTCAATTTCAAAAAATTCAAGCATTAAATGTTTGCCATCAACTCACATCAACTCACATCAATCAATCAATCAATTGTCACATCACTCAAAGTGACATGTGATTTGACGCTTGATGTGACTAATGATTTGACGCTTGATTTGACTTGCGTGCCGCACTCGAATTCGAAATGCGAATGCGTTCGCAAACAATCCCGGGCTCGGGTTCGCTAATTCCAAATTAACGAATTTTCCGTTGCGACACAATTAAATGATTATGCCTAGCGAAATCACTATTCACGTCGCTAACGAATTAATTCTAAATTAACTCGTTCGCCCGAATTAAAATCTAATTTTAATTCCGCGTCGAAATCCAATTTCGTATAATATATTGAATATATTAATTTACCGATTAATTCCAAATTAATCGTTCTCTCTCTTTAATTGATATTTTATCCCAGATAAAATATCTCCGCAATTAATCCCAGATTAATTCTCTCTTTCGTCTAATTAATCCTAGATTAACTAAAGTGCGAGTGATACGTCATCGGTGAATCTTCGGGAAGCGACCCATGAGATCCCCGGATATGTTGGCAGTAAATACAGTCATCGGACTATCCGAACACGTAAGTACCTAGTACTATGATTTACCGATTTACAAGACAAGGTTGGCTTCTAGCAAAGCGCCATGCCTACCCAATTCTCCAGAAACATGCTTACAGGAATAAGCGATCTATATCAGGCGTAGTATACATAGTATTGCGTATGTCGATCCAGTATCGGATGATCACGTGCTAGGCCTGGGGCTGGAATTGTGTCTGCCCATACGAAGCACATGTCGGAAGTCTGGTAACTAGTCTATATAATCGGATATACATGGCCTTGTAATAATATCCCGATAGCTGTAGCATTTAAGAGAACCAGTCTCGTATCCTACGTGACCATAATCTCCACTATGACTGGAGTGATACTTCCGTCTTGACATCACACACCCAACACACTACGATTCTTGATATACCCAGAAGAGGCGTACACAGAAACCGGTTAAAGCCCTGGACGACCAAAACCAAAGTATATTGATTGTCGCAAGTATTAGCGGTGCAAGTCTCAGGTTAAGACCAAATACACCTACCCTGATTTCGGACTTCCATAAACACATGGTCATACTACCAATGGAATTCCGAGGGGGTCTATCCAGAGCGAAGCTATTTCCCGTACCATCAGTAAAACACAACCTCCTATTACTCTTGCATGAGTATCCTATACCCAAATATATGAGAACTATGCCGTTGTGCCCTCACAACGCGCACAAGTGTAATACTAGTCTTTTACGCATTTATCGATGTCCAATCTCGACAATTCTCTGACTAAGGATATTAATGATTAATCCTCCGTGGACTGATACTGTTCTCATATCATTCTCAATCCAAGAACTAATCATAGGGACCTCATATCATTTATACATCTAGGTGATCTAATCACAAATGATAAGAGTGCAATCTCCTTTGTCACATAGTTAATTTGTACAACAACACCATGATCTGTACAAATAGTGACGCTATGGGTTATAATTGTCCAACAATCTCGCACTTGGACTATAGCCAGTCACTCGAGTGCCTGACACCCGAACTATGTACGGTTGGCTCAAATTACTGAGAAAATCTGTTGTAAGCGGATTTGCATGATTATCATCTGATACGATTTATTCGATCATCACATCGCCACGATGTATGATCCGAACGAATCAGATGAATATCGAAGTATATATCTGGATCGTTGATGAGACCATTAATTCTTTAGCCTGTGCTGACGCCTAGCTCAGCTGCTAATAGAATTATATCTAATCTAATTAGATTTATTATCGACCCAAATAGCTTCTATTTCCGCCTCAGCTGCAGCAATTACCCGCATTTTGTTATACGGTAACAATATTTGCTTGGAAGGTTTCCAACTCACGTTTCGTTATTCAAACTGTATAGTACCGTTTGCGACTTATAGTCGTTTTATCGGTTTAGGAAACTTGCAGTAGTGATCCCAGTCACTTCAAGTTCTCATTCTCCACAGATTAAGACAGCATCCTTAGTTCTCTAAAATACTAAATATGTTCTTAACTTCAATCCAGTGACTATCACTCGGATTGGCCTGTTTGTGAATCCATATGCTCAAAGCGTATGAGACACCAGGTCGCGTACATTTTTCAATGTACGATTTCTCGGAGAGTTTTCTCGAAAGCCAAGCTTTCACCGATTGTGATTATGGGAATATCATTTCCAAGAAATGACATATTATCATTATTTTATAGGACAGCCACTGTCAGTGCGCTCCCACTAACCCTCTTATATTACATGATGAGTGGTATTTCTATCACTATTTCCCACTCATTTAACCTAATATTTTGTATAGTTTCTTGAGTCTTGTGAATATTTTGATGTGTTTTGTGTTATTTTGTAGATAAATAAAGTTTCAGGACATTCTAGAGGTGATTTGGGGATAACAGTGAAAATTGGCAAAAAAAGGCATTTTGGTAATTTCCAGCGTCGCGACGCCCAGCATGCGCCGAATCTGCTAACATGCGCCGGGTCAACGTGTCAGAATTTGAGAAGTTTGACTTTGCTAAAATGCACCGTGACACGTGTCACCATCACAGCCAATTTGCTAACGTGCGCCGTGCCACGTGTCATCATCCTACGGTGCCGACAGTCGCCATCGACATGTGTGCCACGTGTCATCCAACGTGTCGCCACGTCATTCGGTCAACGAGTCAACTATGCCACGCGTCTTGCCACATCATCATCCACGTCAGCAAGTCAACTGAGTC
>SKCR01029927.1:0-47577 GCA_019454045.1 Zanthoxylum bungeanum
TGTCAAACAGAATTTTTATGGAACCTTATTCAAAATAAGTTTTGCACTGATTAATGCATATCCTTTGAAGGAAATGGTAGCTTAGAGCGACTCATGATTAACCTTATCATGTCCAACAAAATTTGGTTTCTCTGTTCGGACACACCGTCAAATTGACGTGTTCTAGGAGGAGTCCTCTTTAAAAGAATACTATACTCTTTCAAGTATTTGACAAACTTATTGCTTAAGTATTTTTCATCATGGTCTAACCGTGACGGTTTTAATACTTTAGCCGGTCTGTATGTCTACTTCGTGTCGAAACTCTTTGAATTCATCAAAAGTTTCTGATTCGTGTTTCACAAGAAACACATAACCATAACGCGATGCCACATCCGTAAAGATTATGAAGTATTCATATCCAACTCTAGCCTAGCTAGATATGGGCCCACTTACGTCACTATGAACGAGGGCTAACAGATCGGTGGCATTTGCACTTTTACCAAGTAAAAAGTATTTCAGGCACTTTGCCTAATAAACTAAATTCATAGACATTATTTGAATAGAATCAAATCCGTCCTAGTATCCACTCTTCGAAAGTGTGGATATACGAGTCATGTTAATTGTGTCCCAGACAACAATGCCACAAATATGTCTCATCTGATTAAATCAGTTTGAGCTATTTGTGTGTCCTATTATATGTATGAGATTTATTTATATTCAAAATATAAATACTGTTATTCACATCTAATTTGTTTATCTCAATATCATCTTTATAAAATGAAACACTTTAGTGTTCTAGAATATAAAGGTATATCCGCAACGGATTATACTCTGATATAGAGATAATGTTCTAGTCAAACTAGTTACATCTAACAGTTTCCTAATTTAAGTACACAACCAAAAGGTAGTTCCTAAACTTAGGTTTCTACGGTTAAAACAGCGATTGTAGTCTCGTTTCTGACTAGCAGATAAATCTCAACTGAAGTCAGTATCCTGTTATCAGCAGATTCTGCACACCAGTACGTATATTTATGTACCACATCCAGTATCTAAAATCTAATTTTAATACAAGTAGTGAACATGTTGATGACAAATATATTTGAAGTCGGAGCCTTGCCCCTCTTCTCTTCCTTCATGTCTGCTTTGTCCATACGGCAGTCACGCTTCCAGTGACCCCGTTTGCCACAGTTTAGGCAGACATTTTGGGATATGTCCTATGTCTTCCCAGAAGATTATAATGATTTTGCCTTTGCCCATTTTCCACACCCCAGAAGTCTTTGGCCAAGCATTGGCCTTCTGGGATGTCGAAGTAAGATGCGCCTTGCGCTTCTTGCATTATTGCAAACTCTGGCTTTGTCTCATTGAGTATAGCCATTAACTCTCCAAGAGTTTTCTATTGCAATTTGTACTTCTGAGATCTAAGGATAGATCTATGAAGATCCTTCAATTTCAATATCATACTGTAAGGATCTAATCCTTAGTTCTGACTAAGAAATTAAGGAGTCTTTGCGGGAAGCATAACAGATTAAGCACTAAAGTTATCATCACATGAATATTTCAAATATCATGTTCTACTATTTGCTCAACTCCGGGCTTAGGCTCGAGACGTCACTCTATCAAATAAAGTAACTTCTCGGTCCCCACGACTATCCTGAGATTTTATTCCCAATCTGAAAATTAAAGCCGTTTAAAAAACATTTTCACCCAGGATTATGTTCTAAACGCTAATCTTTCATTTATCTTGATTGCAATAGTCCAACTATCCAATCAACGATTTCAGGCACTATTTTAATATAATGATTACTATAGTCTAACTATATAATCAACTATAATTTAATTGGTTAAATTCAAATATATTGATTACTATAATCCAATTATATAATCAACTATAATTGAAGTAGTTTGAATACAATCCAACTGTTTAATTTAAAACAACATTAAATATTAATCCAACTAATATAATATTAATTTATTGACGAAAAATGAAATGAGCGTGTATTGGCAAGTAACTAAACGAAAATTGCAAATTTAATACTTGCCTCCCACTATTTTTTCGGCGAGCCTCTAACCCTCTGTGGAGTACTCGGGAAACCTTGTTTCCTAGTGGGCTATGATCTCGTTAAATAACACACAATCTTGACTTTGGCCAACAAATTGTATGATAATTAACTAGGTAGATCTCTAAGATCAATTGGATCCCATCCAATTCCTAGATCCAGTAGGTGGACATCCAAGTCCGAAACATATATCTTATATATGCCAATATATCCAATATATTCCCTAACCTTTTTCCTCTGAATCAATTAAGCCTTGGTTTTGCACAACAAACTTAATGATCCCAGTTAAGCGTGACCCATTGACCTTGGAAAGCTTCGTAATCGATGTCGATGGACAAGAAGTGATCTTGACTTTGGCCAACAAATCACAACTTGGACAAGACATCGATATGGAACAAAGCCTTCATGATTCAAACACATCCGCGATAGATAAAGGTATTGACTTTGGCCAACAAACCAGTGTCAATCTTGGATCTTGAGTAAGAATCGCTCAATGGAAGGAAAAAACGCTTAATATATGTTGAGGGTTTTTTCGCGTAATTGGAAACCAATTAATTATCTTTGTTAAGG
Source organism: Zanthoxylum bungeanum (assembly GCA_019454045.1). Taxonomy (NCBI): domain Eukaryota; kingdom Viridiplantae; phylum Streptophyta; class Magnoliopsida; order Sapindales; family Rutaceae; genus Zanthoxylum; species Zanthoxylum bungeanum. The sequence goes on from SKCR01029927.1 coordinate 2,607, forward strand.
TCTAATCATCATACACCCTTAAACATGAATTCTAAAAACATAATAAGGCGCATATAAATAAAATAATAATGATATGCAGATGGATACTTAACACATTTTGTTCCTAGAACAAATCTCTCCATTTCCTCTCTCCCGCTAGCACAAGTATTACTTATACCCAATTACATAACACTTCTAAAGAAACCTCATTTACATTGAGGGGAATAGGTGAGAAGAGAAATACAAAGAGTCAAGAGGTAATAGGCTGGGCACGCAGGTCCAATTTAATAATTCTAAATTTATTACAACAATTTCCAAAATTGCCCTCACCCATCTAATATCCATCCGATATACATTATTCATACATCGCATCCATGTATTCACACAAAGCATGTTATCAATCAATCTAATCCAATTAATTAATCTGAAATTAATGACCATCCAATGTTCAAACAACGATTTGATTTTGCGCGAGTCCAACTCGTTTTACGAATAAGTACTCAAAGTACGAATTCTTGAATTATATTAAACTACAACATTAAATCCAATTTAATTTGTATTTAATACTAATTCTATATTTAATTCTAAATTAAATAATTACACTTTTAATGTGCATTTACGACTTAGATTCCAAATCTAATCGTTACAGGTCTCAAAGCCCAATTAACATCCAATGTCAATTTAAATAAAGTCCAATGGGCTTTTAATTAATTTCTTAAGGCATGGACGTTTGGTCAATATAGGTCAAACCCAAATACCAAAGCCCATTTAAGGAATCACCCTTATTGCCAAGAAACCAATTTTGGCCCATTAGGCCCAATTAAAATTAAAGGTCCATTTAATTATATTTGGACTTTATTGATATGGTTTTGGGCCCAATTGGATCCAACCAATTAGCCTAAACCAAACTTGGCCCAACCAAGCGCATTAAGCCCAAATACAACTTTTACAAGCCCAATTCCAGATTAAGCCCAACTAATTTAATTACAAAATTCCAAATTTCACAATTAAATTAACCAAAGTGTATAGCCATAATTAATTAGTCAAATTAACATTTCCAAAACACCAATTTACACAATTAATTATGCTTATTATCATCAACTTATGTCCAACATAATTGAATCAAAAATCAATCATTTTCCATGCTTATGCTCACGGTAATTAGGGGATTTTATTGTCCGATTCCGAATTCAATCCTAAATCAACATTTCCCAATTCATTCAAACTCATCCAATGATTCAAAAAACAAAATCACCATGACATATAGGGTAGTCCAACTTTCGGCCAAACCTATGATTTGGGGAAAAATTGATCCAATCCAATTTTCATCAAATTGATCATGCATAACACCATGTTATCATCATTCAAGCATATATCAACAATCAATTCCATCAAAACATGCTCAAATCATTTTTACCCAATTTTACCCTAATTCCAATTTCCTGCTTAAATAAGGTTCTGATACCATTGTTCGGTTTCTAGGTTAGTCCAAGATCATTCAAGCATAGAAATCATGTGTGAATACAATAAGAAGTATAGCGGAATCATACTTACAATGATCGGCTTTACGATGCGTCGAACACAAAACTTTCTCCTTATCTTTGGAAGCTCTCGGTAATGGCTCCTCATTGTGCTCCATTTGTGTTCTTCAAGCTCCAAGCTTGGTGAGTGGATTCTATGCCCATGGATGGTGTAGGCATTGCATTTTTTTCATGTGAAACCGATGATGAGTCTCAGTTGGAGGCACTACCTTTTTTAAGTTAAGGATATTGCGGGAAATGGACGTCAGAATGGGAAATTCGGAATAAGTACATCATCAAGTTCATTTCACAAGTTCACTGTTTTCGTTCGTGCTGCGTTCGTTACCACGTTCGAACGTCAAACAGATTGCGGGCGTTCGTGCAGCGTTCTAAGAGGCGTTCGAACGGTGTCGGTATTTCTGGTTTTGCTGCGAGGCCCACACGTCCAAGGCCCTTAAATTACACCCAAATTAAATCAAATATTAATTAAATTAAACATTGAATTAAATAAAATAATTAAACCATTTACCAATTAAATAAAACATAAAATCTAATCATACCTATTGTAGCACTGCATTTTTGCACATAAGTCCCTATGATGAGTCTCATTTAGAGGCACTACCTTTTATGTCACGGAAGCCATGGAAACGGACGTTGAAAGGGGGAAATTCAGAAGGGTACGTCACCAGATTCATTTTGCAAGTTCAATGTCTTCGTTAGTACTGCGTTCGTTACCACGTTCGAACGTCAAATAGATTGCGGGCGTTCGTGTAGCGTTCGAGGAGGCGTTCGAACGGTGTCGGTAATTCTGGTTTTGCTGCTAGCCTCAACCTAAGCCCAATTAGCCCACCAAGCCCATAAAACACATCCCAATTAAATTAAATATTAATTAAATTAAATGTTAACTAAATAAAATATTCAAATTATTTACCAATTAAATAAAACATAAAATATAATCATACCTAATCTATGTTAGACATTGTGTCCCATAGCGTCACTGTTTGTAAATGATATTGTATTATTGTACAAAATTAACTATGTAATAATAAATTGCCTTTTGCCATTTTGTAAATATTATTTACTTTGATATATAAATGGCGAAAGTCCATATGATTAGTACTGGATTGAGATGATATGAGACAGTATCAATCCATAAAGGTTTAATCATTAAATATCCCTAGCCGTAGTATTATCGAGACTGGACATCGATAATACGGAATAGGCTAGTATTGCGCTTGTGCACGTTGTGAGGGCACAACGGCATAGTTCTCATATATTTAAGTATTGGATACTTATGCAAGTGCGATAGGAGGTTGTGTTTTACCGATGGTACGGAAAACAGCTTCGCTCTGGATAGACCCCGCAGAATCCCATTGGTAGTATGTCTAGGTGTCTATGGGAGGCCGCATCAGGGTAGGTGTATATGGTCTTAACCTGAGACTTACATCGCTAGTACTTGCGACAATCGGTAAACTTTGGTTTTGGTGGTTGGGGACCTTAACCGGTTCTGTGTACACCTCTTCTGGGTTTATCGAGAATCGTAGTGTACTGGATGTGATGTCAAGATGGAAGTATCGCTTCAGACATATGGAGGTGATGATCACGCAGGACACAGAACTAGTACTCTATAAAAGGTTGCAACCGTCGGGACAATATGACTAGGTCAGGATTGTCCGATTTAAGAGACTAGTTGCTTGATGTCCGATATATGTTTCGTACGGGGCAGACACATCTTCAGCCCTAGGCCTAGCATGTGATCATCCGATACTGGATCGATGTACGCAATACTACGGTATACTACGCTTGATATAGATCTTATATTCCTATAAGAATATTTCTGGAGAATTGGTAGGCATGGCGCTTTGCTAGAAGCCAACCTTGTCTTGTGAATCGGTAAAGACGTAGTACGAGGTACGTACGTGTTCGGATTATCCGACGACCGTATTTACTACCAAAATATCCGGAGGTCTCTTGGGTCGCTTCCCGAAGATTCACCTATGATATTTGATTCGGATTTAATTAATCTTGGATTAATTACGGAGAAACTTTATCTTGGATAAAGTGCCTAATTTAGAGAGAGAACGATTAATTTAGAATTAATCGACAAAATTATTATATTCGATATAATAATCGAAATTCGATTTCGACGCGAAATTAAAATTAGATTTTAATTCGGGCAAACGAGTTAGTTTAGAATTAATTTGTTAGCGACGTAAATAATAATTTCGCTAGGCGCAATTATTTATTTAAATTCGATTGAATTAACGTCGCGACGTAAGTTCGGTATTTCGGAAATATCGAACCCGAACGCGTGAGTGGACGTGGGCCCACTTTCATTTGGAAACGTGTGGGGCCCACATGACACTTGTCATTATATGCATTATTTAATTGATAAGGCATTGCATGGTGATAGTGTGCATTACACTCAAAGGTTTTGCATGGAGTTTGAGTGTTTGACACTCTAAGCCATTGCATGGTTTATGTCATAGATTTATTATTAATTTAATAAAATTATGACATAAATATAAATTGATTTTTGGTAAAACAAAATCAATTAAGACATTACACAAATCTATCTTCTCTCTCAAATTGCCGTGAACTCCATGGAAGGGCAAAAGAAGATTTGATCTTCCATTCTCCATTTTTGCTAGCACAAGCAAGGGATCAAATGAGGTGATAGGGAAACCATCAAAGAGCAAGGAATACACAAAGCTTGGAGCTTGTACTCTTCTTCCTCCCTTGGCCGAAACCATCCACCTTGGAGCTTCCATCTTGGCTCGATTTTCTTCATCACAAGATATTGTAAGTATGATTCCGCCATACTTCATGTTTATATATATTCTTTGTTGTATTTCATGTATGCTTAATCTTTCCTTGGGACATATTAGAGAAACCAACAATGGTATCATAGAGCCATGGTTAAGCATGAAATACTTTAGGTTAAAATTTGATAAAATTGGTTGAAGCATGTTCTTGTGAAATTTGATGAATAAGTATGCTTGCATGTATATAGAATGATGTTATATGAAATCAATTTTATGAAAAATGCATTGGATGATTTTCCCCCCAAAATTTTAACCTTGGCCGAATGGTGTGATAAAATTGGTTAAAGCATGTTCTTGTGAAATTGATGAATAAGTATGCTTGCATGTATATAGAATGATGATACATGGAATCAATTTTATGAAAAATGCATTGGATGATTTTTCCCCAAAATTTTGACCTTGGCCGAATGATATGGTGAAATTGATTGAAGCATGTTCTTGTGAAATTTGATTAATAAGAATGCTTACATGTATATAGAATGATGATACATGGAATCAATTTTATGAAAAATGCGTTGGATGATTTTTTCCCCAAATTCATGCCTTGGCCGAATGTGTTGCGACTTGGAGTGGATTGAAATTTTTTTGTGTTTAAGATCATGGGATGACTTAGAACGTGTACGGGACGTAGATTAATAATTCAATCGGATTGAAAAACAAATCGACACACAAAAAACTCACCTTGGCCTCGATACATAGGACATGTAAAGGAGTTGATTTTTGTTAAATTAATGTTGGACATTTATTTTGAAAAATTGATGATTAATAAATTAAATAGGTATTTTTGAAATATTGGTTAATACATTAATCTGGTATTAACACTTTAATTAATGGACTTTAATGTTTGGAATATTAAAATTTAATTAATGAGCTTTAATAATTTAATTGGGCCTTATGGGCTTAAAATTGGTTTTATGGCACTAAGGGTGATTCCTTTTTTGGGCTTGGTAATTAGGTTTGACCCACATTGACCAAGCCCAAGCCTTAATAAATCAATTCTAAGTCCATTTGACTTGAATTAAATTCAACATTGGATGTTAGTTGGGCTTTGAGGCCCAATAAGATTAGATTTAGAATCTAAGTCTTTAAGCACATTAAAAGTGTAAACATTTAATTTGGAATTAAATAATTGAATTAGTATTGAATACGAATTAAATTAGATTTAATAAGTAGTTCGATATAATTCGCGAATTCGTACCCTATGTACTTATTCTCAATCGAGTTGGACTCGCGCAAAATCAAACCGTTGTTTGAACATTGGATGATCACTTAAACAAAGACTAATTAATTGGATTAGATTGGTTGTAAAAGCATGTCTTGTTTGAATATATATGTATGTGATGAATGAATAGTGTATATCGGATGGATATTAGAAGGGAAAGGGTAATTTTAGAAATTTTGTAAATTTGGAATTTATAAATTGGACCTGCGTGTCCAGCCTTATCTCTTTATCTCTTTGTATTCTCTTCTCACCTAATTCCCTCAATGTAATGAGGTTTCTCTTATTGTATTATGTAATTGGGTAGTAGTAGAATAGTGCTAGCGGGGAGAGGAAAGGGAGTGATTTGTTCTAGGAACAAGTTGTTTATATATCCATCCGCATATCACTATTAATTTACTTTACGCGCTTTATGATGTTTTAGAAGCATGCTTAAGGGTGTATGATGATGAGACCTAACAAATAAATAAATTGGTGCCAATTACGCGAAAATCCCTCAATTTATATTAAGCGAATATCCTTCCATTGAATGGTTCTTGTTCAAGATCGAAGTTGGCATTGGTTTGTTTTTACCAAAGTCAAGACCTTTGTCAATCAAGGATGTACTTGAATCATGAGAGTTTTGTTGCATATCGGTGTCTTGTCCAATCGTGATTTTTATTGGCCAAAGTCAAGATCACTTTTTGCCAACGACATTGATTACGAAACTTTCCTCGTCAATGGGTCCCGCTTAACTGGAATCACTAGGTTTGTTTTTGGCCAAAGCCAAGGCCTAGATGATTCGGAGGATAGGGTTAGGAAAATGTAATGGTTACATTGGCATTATACATATGTTTCGGACTTCGATGTCCACCTAACCGGATCTAGGAATTGGATGAGATCCAATTGATCATGGAGATCTACCTAAGTTAAATAGCATACAATTTTATTGGCCAAAGTCAAGGTTGTGTGTTTTTAACGGGATCCTAGCCCACTAGGAAATTCGATTTCCCGAGTTCTCTACAGAGGGTTAGAAACTTGAAGAAATAGTGGGAGTCTATTATTGAATTTGCAATTTCGTTCAGATACTTAGCCTTACGCGTCTTTCAAAATTATTTCGTCAATTTTTTAAATAATTAGTTGGACTAATATATTGTTATTTTACTTGTAACAGTTTGACTGTACCCATAACATCGTTGACTTTATAGTTGGACTATAGTTGTCAAGATGACTGGCAAAGGTAATATCCGCGACATAATCATGGGCGATAATGTCTTCAAAGGGACAAACTTTGCCGACTGGGAAATGAACCTCAAGATAGTGCTTGGGGCTGAGAGGATACTGTATACTATTCAGAGACCTCTCCCGCCTGAACCCACTGAGCCACTGGAGCTAGAGTTATGGAAGACTCATAGTGACGATTGTGACCAAGCTCAGTCAGTTATCTAGCTGCAATGACCCAGCATTTCAGACGTCAGTACAGGGACTTGGATCCCTATAACATGATGGCAAGATTGCGTGATCTTCACCGCACCAATAAGCGGATGAAGAGGTACGAGCTAGTAAGGAAACTCTTCCGCTCCTGGATGACAGATGGCGCATCAGTTGAGGCCCACGGGACTCAAATGATCGCTGACATAGATGAGTTCCAATATGGGCATTGTCTTGGAGGCAGAGCTGACGATTGATATTATTACAATTCGCTGCCCGATACTTGGAAACAAATCATCATCAACTACAAGTTGATGGATACAGATGAAACTCTTGGAGAGCTGTTATCCATATTGAAGGAGTCGAAAGGGAACTCCTAAAGGGGAGCAAGCGCGAGGCGCATTATGCATCGACCTCTCATGCGCCAAAGGCTAGGCCCATGGCAATTGGAGGTGCGAGGAGAGGAAGTTCAAAAAGAAGGGCAAAGGCAAGTTGACAGTGGCTTCTAGGAAGCCAAAGGACAAATCTCGCGACATCTGCCTTAACTGCGGCAAGAGGGGTCACTGGAAACGTGACTGCCAAATAAGCATTGTGCAGAAGGAGGATATCAAGGCTGGCAAGGCTATCGCCTCTGGATCTGCATGATAGCAGGATGCTGGCTTCAGGGGAGATGGATCTACGGGTCGGAAACGGAACACCAGTTGCTGTTTTGGCCGTAGGGACTTTTGTTTTAGAACTGCCCTCAGGGCATGTACTTAAACTTTTGAACTGTTATTTTGTACCTAGTTTAACTAGGAATATTATATCTGTATCCTTGTTAACCCAGCAGGGTTACACTTTTGTATTTAGAAACACGGGGGTTATTTATATAAAAATGATGCAGAAATTTGCACAGCTGTTGCAAATAACGGTCTTTATATTTTGAATATAAATGAATCTCCTAAAATGACAAACAAAAGGCTCAAAAGGAGTAATCTAAAAGATGAAGCTTATATGTGGCATTGTCGTCTAGGACACATTAACAAGACTCGCATATCCACACTTTCGAAGTGGGTACTTGGACGAATTTGATCCCAATTCATATGACGTCTGCGAATCTTGTCTTTTAGGCAAAATGCCAAATCACCTTTTAGCGGTAAAGTGAACCGTCCACAGAACTGTTAGCTCTCGTTCATACTGACGTATGCGGCCCCATGTCTAGCCAGGCTAGAGGTGATTTCACTACTTCGTACCTTTACAGATGATGCATCTCGTTACGGTTATGTGTATCTTATGAGACACAAGTCGGAAAATTTTGAGAAATTCAAAGAGTTTCGACACGAAGTGGAGAAACAAACAGGGAAGAGTATTAAGACATTACGGTCAGACCGTGGGTGGCGAATACTTAAGTTTGAGTTTCAAGATTACTTGAAAGAATATGGTATTCTTTCACAGTGGACTCCTCCTGGAACACCGCAATTAAACGGTGTGTCCGAACGGAGAAACCGCACCTTGTTGACTGGTAAGGTCAATGATGAGTCGCACTGAGCTACCAATATCCTCTGGGGATACGCATTAAACAGTGCTATACTTATTGAATAAGGTACCGTCGAAGTCTGTTGAACAGACTCCATATGAGATATGGACAGGAAGGAAACCAGGTTTCTCTTTCCTGAAGATTTGGGGATGCTGGGCACATGTTAAACGTTTGGAAAGTACCAAACTTGAACCCAAAACTGATAAATGCCTTTTTGTAGGATATCCTAGGGAAACCAAAGGAATACTTCTATCACCCACAAGAAGAACAAAGTATTTGTTGCTCTACAAGCATTTTTCCTTGAGAAGGATTTTATAAATGCAGTGGTAAGTGGGAGGAAAGTAGAACTCGATGAAGATCGTAGTGATACTGTTCCTGGCAATGAATCAACGACGGAAACAAGAAACAGACCATCCGGGATGAGTCTGTACCACAAACTTCACATACACAAGGACCGCGTAGGTCGGAGAGAGTCAGAACAGTACCTGAGAGGTATGGGTTCCTGATCTCACCTCATGTAGATATTAATCTTATTGAGGATAATGAGCCGGCTACGTATGAGGAAGTGATACGAAATATCGATTCCGCTTTATGGCGAGAAGCCATGAAGTCCGAGATGGATTCCATGTACGCCAACCAAGTTTGGACACTGGTTGATGCACCAGAAGGCATAAAGCCTATTGGATGCAGATGGATCTTCAAGAAGAAGACCGACATGGATGGCAACGTACAAACGTACAAAGCTAGGCTTGTAGTGAAGGGGTATCGTCAACAATATGGTATTGATTATGACGAAACCTTCTCACCCGTTGCCATATTAAATCCATTCGGATAATCCTTGCATAGCTGCATATTCGATTACGAGATATGGCAGAGGACGTTAAAACCGCTTTCCTTAACGGAACCTTTTGGAGGATTTATATGCAACAGCCTGACGGTTTTATCGGACCTAGACTTGCAAACAAGGTTGTAAGTTAAATCGATCCATTTATGGATTGAAGCAAGCATCACGGTCATGGAATCAGCGTTTTTGATGAGATCATAAAAGAATATGATTTCGTGCAAAACGTAGATGACCCTTGTGTATACAAGAAGGTTAGTGGGAGAGCACTTACTTTTATTGTCCTTTATGTCGACGACGTATTGCTTATAGGCAATGACATTCCCATGCTAACGTCGGTGAAAGCTTGGCTTTCATTAAAATTCTCCATGAAAGATCTGGGAGAAGCAGCCTTTATTCTTGGAATAAGATCTACAGGAAGATCTAGAGCTGCTTGGACTCTCCCAGAGTACATATATTGATAAAGTGTTGAAGCGATTCAACATGGAACAATCCAAGAGGGGATTGGTTCCAATGGTACGTGTACCTCTCTGTCTAAGGACATGTGTCCTAAGACTCAGGAAGAGAGAGACAACATGAGTCGGATACCGTTCGCCTCGGCAGTCGGATCGATCATGTATGCCATGATATGTACACGACCTGATGTCTCATATGCTTTGAGCATGTGTAGTCGCTATCAGGCCGATCCAGGTGAAGGTCACTGGAGGCAGTTAAGAATATCCTTAAGTATCTTAAACGAACTAAGGATGCTTTCTTAATTTATGGAGGTGGGAGAACTTGCGGTATCTGGGTATACCGATGCAAGTTTCCTAAACCGACAAGGATGACTACAGGTCACAATCCGGGTACATTTTTTTGTTTGAATAACGGAGCAGTGAGCTGGAAATCTTCCAAGCAAGATACTGTTGCCGATTCAACAACAGAAGCGGAGTACATTGCTGCATCTGAAGCAGCAAAGGAGGCAGTTTGGATCCGAAAGTTCCTAATCGGATTAGAGTAGTTTCCGTTAGCAGCTGAGCCCGTTCCATTGTATTGTGACAATAACGGGGCTATAGCACAGGCTAAGGAACCAAGGTCTCATCAACGGTCCAAGCATGTTCTTCGACGTTACCATCTGATTCGGGAGATTATACATCGTGGCGATGTAAATCGAGAAGGTCACATCAGATGACAACATTGCAGATCCGCTGACGAAGGCTGTTCTTCAGCAAGTTTTTGAACGACACATACATAGTTCGGGTATTAGATGCTTGAGTGACTGGCTATAGCCAAGTGGGAGATTGTTAGACTTGTGTCCCATAGCGTCACTGTTGTAAATGATATTGTATTATTGTACAAAATTAACTATGTAATAATGAAATTGCCTTTTGCCATTTTGTAAATATTATTTACTTTGATATATAAATGGCGAAAGTCCATATGATTAGTACTGGATTGAGATGATATGAGACAGTATCAATCCATAAAGTTTAATCATTAAATATCCCTAGCCGTAGTATTATCGAGACTGGACATCGATAATGCGGAATAGGCTAGTATTGCGCTTGTGCACGTTGTGAGGGCACAACGACATAGTTCTCATATATTTAAGTATTGGATACTTATGCAAGTGCGATAGGAGGTTGTGTTTTACCGATGGTACGGAAAACAGCTTCGCTCTGGATAGACCTCGCGGAATCCCATTGGTAGTATGTCTAGGTGTCTATGGGAGGCCGCATCAGGGTAGGTGTATATGGTCTTAACCTGAGACTTACATCGCTAGTACTTGCGACAATCGGTAAACTTTGTTTTGGTGGTTGGGAACTTAACCGGTTCTGTGTACACCTCTTCTGGGTTTATCGAGAATCGTAGTGTACTGGATGTGATGTCAAGATGGAAGTATCGCTTCAGACATATGGAGGTGATGATCACGCAGGACACAGAACTAGTACTCTATAAAAGGTTGCAACCGTCGGGACAATATGACTAGGTCAGGATTGTCCGATTTAAAGAGACTAGTTGCTTGATGTCCGATATAGTTTCGTACGGGGCAGACACATCTCCAGCCCTAGGCCTAGCATGTGATCATCCGATACTGGATCGATGTACGCAATACTACGGTATACTACGCTTGATATAGATCTTATATTCCTATAAGAATATTTCTGGAGAATTGGGTAGGCATGGCGCTTTGCTAGAAGCCAACCTTGTCTTGTGAATCGGTAAAGACGTAGTACGAGGTACGTACGTGTTCGGATTATCCGACGACCGTATTTACTGCCAAAATATCCGGAGGTCTCTTGGGTCGCTTCCCGAAGATTCACCTATGATATTGGTTTCGGATTTAATTAATCTTGGATTAATTACGGAGAAACTTTATCTTGGATAAAGTGCCTAATTTAGAGAGAGAACGATTAATTTAGAATTAATCGACAAAATTATTATATTCGATATAATAATCAAAATTCGATTTCGACGCGAAATTAAAATTAGATTTTGATTCGGGCACGAGTTAGTTTAGAATTAATTTGTTAGCGACGTAAATAATAATTTCGCTAGGCGCGCAATTATTTATTAAATTCGATTGAATTAACGTCGCGACGTAAGTTCGGTATTTCGGAAATATCGAACCCGAACGCGTGAGTGGACGTGGGCCCACTTTCATTTGGAAACTGTGGGGCCCACATGACACTTGCCATTATATGCATTATTTAATGATAAGGCATTGCATGGTGATAGTGTGCATTACACTCAAAGGTTTTGCATGGAGTTGAGTGTTTGACACTCTAAGCCATTGCATGGTTTATGTCATAGATTTATTATTAATTTAATAAAATTATGCATAAATATAAATTGATTTTTGGTAAAACAATCAATTAAGACATTACACAAATCTCTCTTCTCTCTCAAATTGCCGTGAACTCCGGAAGGGCAAAGAGATTTGATCTTCCATTCTCCATTTTTGCTAGCACAAGCAAGGGATCAAAGGAGTGATAGGGAAACCATCAAGAGAAAGGAATACACAAGCTTGGAGCTTGTACTCTTCTTCCTCCCTTGGCCGAAACCATCCACCTTGGAGCTTCCATCTTGGCTCGATTTTCTTCATCACAAGATATTGTAATATGATTCCGCCATACTTCATGTTTATATATATTCTTTGTTGTATTTCATGTATGCTTAATCTTTCCTGGGACATATTAGAGAAACCAATAATCTAACCCAATCAATATAATCATACCAAGTAAAATCAATCAACCAATATATTATTCCCAAACTTAAAATATGGTATGCCTAATCAACATAAACTAAATAGTCAACCTTCCCTATCTAGCCAAGATTTGTCCCCCCTCAATTTGACTTCCATTATCCAACCCAATCAAATTAACCAAATCCCTTTCCTTGTCAAGCCTAACCCTTTGCCTATAAATAGAACCCTTCACCACCTTCTCAACCCTAGCTAGCTAGTAGCTCATAGCTCATACACATAAGATCCACACAACTCACACAAATCAACAACACCCAGAGCCATAGCTACTCACGGCAATAACAAGAAGAAAAAAACACAAATAATCCTCTTCATCTCCCCCACTCCACAAACTGAAAATGCAGCCCCACACCTCCTAAAACAGCCCATACAACAGCCCTAAAACACACACATAAAACAGCCCTCGAACCACACCATAACACCACTGAAAATCACACCCAAATAGTCCCCTAATTAACCTAAAACAGTAACCAAAATAACAGCAGCAAGACATTAGCAATGACATCGAATCGGAGTCAAAGCAGTAAGCAAAAGACAGGAACGACGACTCAAATAGTAAGACAACGAAAGAGAGCAGTGAACCAGTGAACCGGAAGAGTTGCGGAGCATCCACCCTTCCGACGATCGTGTATCGTACATCCGAGAGTCGACATAAAAGGTTTAGACCTTAGGGCACTTTTCTCATTAGTTTATATTCGTCTTTTAATTGTTCATTGGATTCTATTCGCAGAGAGTAGTTTGTGGATGCATGTTGTGGCTTGAATAAATGAGAGATGGGTCAACATCGCGGTATATCGGATGGAAACCCAGACGTAAATTCCGTAGCCGAATCTGATGGACGGTAGTGCGGTCTGTACTTGGGACACAACTCCACGTACCGCTTGAATAAACGGCACACTCTTTTGTTTTGTATTACTTTGGCTTATTTATTTTCGTCTCTAGAATTCTGCATGTTTTTATTTCTGCATGTGCGATCGAGTGCATGGGCTTAGTAAGTGGAATGAAAGATCCCCTATGGGGAGGGTTAAAGCCCTTTACCACGATGTTTTGCCGTGCCGGTTGATGTGTGTTCGGTTGGATGTAAGATATGCCCAATCGAGCATACTAAGTTGATATTATGTTTTTAATTCTTTGTATACATGATTCAATCGAGCGCATGGGCTTAGTAAGTGGAATGAAAGATCCCCTATGGGGAGGGTTAAAGCCCTTTACCACGATGCTTTGTCGCGCCGGTTGATGTGTGTCGGTGGGATGTAAGATATGCCCAATCGAGCATACTTAGTTTTGATAGATGTCTTTATGTTTGTATGCACGGTGCGATCGAGCGCATGGGCTTAGTAAGTAGAATGAAAGATCCCCTATGGGGAGGGGTAGAAGCCCTTTACCACGATGCTTTGCGCGCCGGTTTTGTTGATGTTGTTCGGTTGATGCAAGATATGTTCAATCGGACATATTGAGCTTGTCGTTATTGTCTTTATTCTTGTGTCGCATGCATCAGGTCTATTTCCGTTCGAACGCGTTCTCGAACGCCACATGAACGCGAACCTTCTGTTTACCGTTCGAACGCGTTCTCAAACGCTACGCAAACGCGCATGCACTTTCTTAGTCTTTTCTGCATCAGGTCTGTTCCCTTCGAACGCGTTCACGAACGCAACACGAACGCGCCTGCCTTTTCCCTTATCATGCATCAGGTCTCCTTTCCGTTCGAATGCGTTCACGAACGCCATACGAATGTGAGTATTCTGTTTCATTTATGTTCGAACGCGTTTACGAACGCTACTCGAACGAGAACCTTTTGTTTACCGTTCGAACGCATTTTACGAACGATACTCGAACACGCATGCATTTTGTATCATCAGGTCTGGTACCGTTCGAACGCGTTATCAAATGCTACACGAACGCAAACCTTCTGTTCACCGTTCGAACGTGTTTACAAATGCTACACGAACACGCACACACTGAACTGAGTCTGTCTTAATCATATTCATGCATAATTGCCTATTGGTTGATCTTTCTTGTATTATGTAGTCAATCATATCATTTGTTTCCCTGCATTTATTCATTCTATGTGTTCTTGGGATGATATTCAAGCATGATTAGGGTGTTAGCATGTTATTTGGTTAATAGGTTCATGAGATAGTACTCAAGCATAATTAGGTTGTTCTTAGTTTTCCATATCATATGATTGAGGAATGTTAATGAGATTGCCATGAGATATTGCATGTTGTGATGAACTTGTTGATGTATGCATGTGAATTTAGAAGCATGATCCTCTTGGAAATAAGTGTTACTTAAACTTGATTAAATTATTGCATAAATCCTTTCATTACAAGTGACATAAGTAAGGGACCATTCTGAACCCAACGGTTTGAGGTCTTCCCTTGCGAGGGGTGAGTGCGGCCTTAAATCTCATTTTCCCGATTCACACCGGGTGGCGACTCCATTATTCTCCGGTTTAGTCCCCCGTGGCTACTCCGTACTCCCGACCGGGCCGCGAGCCCGGGACAGCATGCGTCACCCCATATCCTGTGTTCCCACTGTCTGGCGACTCCACTGAGGGTAGAGAATCGGCCCCGAAATATTGTCTTGTAATGTTTGGATTTATGTTCTAATTGACCGTGTCTATAGTGGATGAAATGAGGGTTTAATCAAAGGCATTTTGAGGCTAGGTAATGGTTGGGTGTCTTCCTTCACTCACTACCTTTCTAGAAGGAAAAACTGTGAAGGTACCTAGATGGCCATATACTCGTAGCCTATTGTGATGGACTAATTTGGAGGACTCGTTGTTTATTCCTGACACTAAGCGATAAGAGCCTAAGAGGCTTGGGTATTTAAGTGAGCCTCGCTCCACCTTCCCTCTGGGGAATCTACAACGGGAAATCCATTTGACAGTCCGTCACAGACCATAGCTCATCGGCACGTACCTTAGTGTGTAAAAAAGGGTGTGCTCACTTGGTCGCTCGAACCCTTGAGTGGGGAGACCTAGTTGTGGGCCATCCTTCGTCAATGAGAGCCTTTGTCTACACTCCTGCGAACCCACCCATAGACCGAGTTTGTATGGTTAAAGTAACAATTATTTCCTTGAGTATGTGCTTGTGGACCATCCTCATTTGGATGCAGTTGGACCATTGTCAGAAATACGGACTTGCTGGGCCATTTAAACTGGGGCGAGTTCGTACCTTATGACCATTGGGCCCAAAGCTTCTGAAATGTTGATGGGCCATTCCGTAGAAGTTATTACTTTATGTTTGCATTATCTCTTTTATGCTTGTGTTTGGGAACAACGTCGTTTGGATCTATTTGGACCATTTGTCATGAGATATGGGCTTGTTGGGCCATTTAAACTGAACAAGAACGTTTCTTATGACGGTTGGGAAAAAGGCTTCTAAGTGATTGATGGGCCACTTTGTGCTTATGTTTGGAACATTACCATTTGGATTTAGTTGGGCTTCTTGCCATAAGATGTGAATTTGTTGGGCCATTTAAACTGGGACGAGTTCATTCCTATGACAGTTAGCCCAAAAGCTTCTAAAATGATAATAGGCCGACTTGTTTGAAAATTTTAATTAATTTAGTATGTTCTATATGTTACATGCATCTCATGCTCCTCATGCATACATACATCATGTTAACCCTTGTGATTTAAAAGCCATCATAGATTCCCGTTGGGTTAGAAAAAAGGAAGACTCACCAAAGTATTGAGAACAGACATGAGTGAATCAGATATTGAGGTATCCTGGATAGATCGGTTGGAAAATGGTTTCGCCAAGATTACTAAACAGTTGCAAGCCTTGACTGCTGCCATGACAAATATGGCTGTGCCCCGTGCTGGGGGAAATTCTAAGAATGTGAGGCGTAATGAGCCTTCGAATGGGTTGGGGGATGATGTCCCCACTTTTGATGATGACATGGCAGAGTATGCAACAGGCAGAGTGATTGGGTCTCGGGCAGAATTTCAAAAGCTTCGGGATCAGGTTGAAACAGTTACCCGCAAAATGAGGGGTAAGAACGAGGATTTGCTAGATTATGAGGCAATGACCTTTGGAGAACAGCTGCCAGCTCAGTTTAAAATGCCCGACATGGCCAAGTTTAATGGGAACGGAGACCCGAGGGTCCATCTGCAGCAATATGTCTCAGTCATGAGTTCAATGGGCCTATCACAGCGCCAAGTCCAAAAGATGTTTGGGATGTCACTCGATGGGCACCTGTGGTTTGGTATCATAGCCTTAAAAAGAAGGTTAAGGAAGATTGGAAGGAACTAGCTGATGCTTTTCTGAAGCAGTATGTTACAGACTTAGAGATTGACTTGTCACTCCGTGATTTGGAGAATACTAAGCAGAAGCCAGAGGAAAGTTTCAAAGAATATGTGGATCGCTGGAGAAGCCAGCTTTTGAAAATACAGACTCGACCTTCAGAGAAAGACCAAATTAAGATGATTATCAAGGGCACCAAGCCCTCTATTTATGGTAAGCTGAGGAGGATGACTTCGATGATTTCTGATTTTCGACAGTTAATGGAAACTGTCATGGATATCGAGGAAGAGGAGGCTGAAAACAGAAAGTTCTATGGCCAGAATAGGCGGACTTTCGGGGGGCATTCTGAGACTAAGCCCGCTACTGTCGAGGTTGCTGCCATCAGGAACCGGCAATTCTCCAACCTTGGTAGACCTTTGTCGAAGGTATTTGAAAAGTTACATGGACAAGGAATCTTGAAACCCTTAGAAGGCAAGCCACTTCCACACCCCCCACCACCACACATAAATGCGAACCTTTATTGTCACTTCCACCAGCTACATGGCCATGACACATACAACTGCACCCGCCTCAGGCATGAAATTCAAGATCTCATAGATTCCCGTAAAATACCCAACCCATGAAAAGAAACCCTCAGCCACCAAGCTTCTTACATGGATGACAGTGAAGAACCATAGGCTGAGGAAGAAGGCAGTGCTGCGGATGATGGAGCTGTTCCTCCTAGCCTATTTTGATCCAGTTTTTAAAAGACATTGATTTTGTTACTTGTTCGAACTCTTTTCTTCAACGATAATAAAAGACGTTCATTTCACTGAAACTCTTCTGCAATATGAGTATATTTGAGAAAAGTATTCAACCTTGGTACTATGGAATCCAGTGATGAACACGGGGAACCCTCGAAATAAGCAAACAGAAAAGATAAGACAGACATTCAGAAATTGGGAGATAGAGGCAGTGAAAATACCAGATTTGGAAGGGAATTAGTTCACCGAGCCGACCAACGTAGACAGATTGAAGAAGTAGCTTGCCTGAGGAAAAGAAGGCTAAGCAGTCACCAAGGGAATTGACGGAAGACCTAACCCGACGGGATAGGAACATTCATGCATGCATACACGTAACATATTTTGCATCCTTTCGTGTTTGTTCTGTTTTGTAACAACAGGTTTCAAAGAAAAAAAAAGAGAAGAAAGCGCCGAGGGCAAGCCAACCAGAAGCAGTAACAGTACAATATCAGCAGTCTTCAGGAATGAATCACACGGGCGAGGCCCATATCAGCAATATCAGTCTGGGGGGCGAGGCCCATATCAATAACAGTCTGGGGGCGAGGCCCATATCAATAGCAGTTAGGGCCGAGGCCCTCTTCAGCATCAGTTTTGGGGATGAGTCCCAGGGTCGAGGCCCACATCACTATCAGTTTTAGGGATGAGTCCTAGGGTTGAGACCCATTGCATCAACAAGCCGGGAATGACACTCCAAGAATGGAGCAGAGTTCAAGAATGAACAAGCCAAGAATGGCAATCCAAGAATGGAGCAGAGTTCAAGAATGAACAAGCCGAGAATGGCAATCCAAGAATGGAGCAGAGTTTAAGAATGAACAAGCCGAGAATGGCAATCCAAGAATGGAGCAGAGTTTAAGAATGAACAAGCCGAGAATGGCAATCCAAGAATGGAGCAGAGTTCAGGAATGAACAAGCCAGGAATGGTACTCCAAGAATGGAACAGAGTTCAAGAATGAACAAGCCGAGAATGGCCATCCAAGAATGAACAAGCCGAGAATGACAATCCAAGAATAGAGTAGAGTTCAGGAATGAACAAGCCAGGAATGGTACTCCAAGAATGGAAGCACGGTTCGAGAATGGACCAACACACAGTAATAGTTCGGGAATGAACACCTCACAGTAACGGTTCGGGAATGGACCAACTCACAGTAACAGTTCGGGAATGAACACCTCACAATAATGGTTCGGGAATGAACCAACTCACAGTAACAGTTCGGGAATGAACACCTCACAGTAACGGTTCGGGAATGAACCAACTCACAATAACAGTTCGGGAATGAACACCTCACAGTAATGGTTCGGGAATGGACCAACTCACAATAACAGTTCGGGAATGAACACCTCATAGTAACGGTTTGGGAATGGACCAACTCACAGTAACGGTTCGGGATTGGACCACCTTACGGTAACGGTTCGGGAATAGACCACACCACAGCACGGTTCAGGAATGAATCAGGGGTCGCAGCACCTCACCACCCAAATCAACTCAACACGTGGAAAGTCAAGTGGCAGTTGGCGAGCCAGGTAAGTGAAAATGCATTGCATAACTTTGATAAGATTGTCACTGTTGCACATTACACAAGTCCCATCAAAGTGGGGGCGACTGTAGGCACTGCATTTTTGCACATAAGTCCCTATGATGAGTCTCATTTAGAGGTACTACCTTTTATGTCAAGGAAGCCACGGAAACGGACGTCGGAAGGGGGAAATTCAGAAAGGGTACGTCACCAGATTCATTTTGCAAGTTCACTGTCTTCGTTAGTGCTGCGTTCGTTACCACGTTTGAACGTCAAATAGATTGCGGGTGTTCGTGTAGCGTTCGAGGAGGCGTTCGAACGGTGTCGGTAATTCTGGTTTTACTGCTAGCCTCAACCTAAGCCCAATTAGCCCACCAAGCCCATAAGACACATCCCAATTAAATTAAATATTAATTAAATTAAATGTTAACTAAATAAAATATTCAAATTATTTACCAATTAAATAAAACATAAAATATAATCATACCTAATCTAACCCAATCAAATATAATCATACCAAGTTAAAATCAATCAACCAATATATTATTCCCAAACTTAAAATATTGTATGTCTAATCAACATAAACTAAATATTCAACCTTCCCTATCTAGCCAAGATTTGTCCCCCCTCAATCTTTGACTTCCCTTATCCAACACCAAATCAAATTAGCCAAATCCCTTTCCTTGTCAAGCCTAACCCTTTGCCTATAAAAAGAACCCTTCACCAACCTTCTCAACCCTAGCTAGCTAGTAGCTCATAGCTCATACACATAAGATACACACAACTCACACAAATCACAACACACCAAGAGCCCTAGCCACTCACGGCAATAACAAGAAGAAAAAAAAACACAAATAATCCCCTTCATCTCCCCCACTCCACAACTGAAAATAGCAGCCCCTACACCTCCTAAAACAGCCCATACAGCAGCCCTAAACACACACATAAAACAGCCCTCGAACCACACCATAACACCACTGAAAATCACACCCAAAACAGTCCCCTAATTACCCTAAAACAGTAACCAAAATACAGCAGCAAGACAGTAGCAACGACAGTGAATCGGAGTCAAAAGCAGCAGCAAAAGATGGGGAACGACGACTCAAAACAGTAAGACAACGAACGAGAGCAGTGAACCAGTGAACCGGAAGAGTTGCGGAGCATCCACCCTTCCGACGATCGTGTACTGTACATCCGAGAGTCGACATAAAAGGTTAGACCTGAGGGCACTTTTCTCATTAGTTTATATTCGTCTTTTAATTGTTCATTGGATTCTATTCGCATGAGAGTCGTTTGTGGATGCATGTTGTGGCTTGAATAAAATGAGAGATGTGTCAACTCTCGCGGTATATCGGATGGAAACCCAGACGTAAATTCCGTATCGGAATCCGAATGGACGGTAGTGCGGTCTGTACTTGGGACTCAACTCCACGTACCGCTTGAGTAAACGGCACCCTCTTTTGTTTTGTATTGCTTTGGCTTATTTATTTTTCGTCTCTAGAATTCTGCATGTTGTTTATTTCTGCATGGTGCGATCGAGCGCATGGGCTTAGTAAGTGGAATGAAAGATCCCCTATGGGGAGGGGTTAAAGCCCTTTACCACGATGCTTTGCCGCGCCGGTTGATGTGTGTTCGGTTGGATGTAAGATATGCCTAATCGAGCATACTAAGTTTGATATTATTGTTTTTAATTCTTTGTATGCATGATTCAATCGAGCGCATGGGCTTAGCAAGTGGAATGAAAGATCCCCTATGGGGAGGGGTTAAAGCCCTTTACCACGATGCTTTGCCGCGCCGGTTGATGTGTGTTCGGTGGGATGTAAGATATTCCCAATCGAGCATACTTAGTTTGATATGATTGTATTTATGTTTGTATGCATGGTGCGATCGAGCGCATGGGCTTAGTAAGTGGAATGAAAGATCCCCTATGGGTAGGGGTTAAAGCCCTTTACCACGATGCTTTGCTGCGCCGGTTGATGTGTGTTCGGTTGAATGCAAGATATGTTTAATCGGACATATTGAGCTTGTCGTTATTGTCTTTATTCTTTGTGTCGCATGCATCAGGTCTGGTTCCGTTCGAACGCGTTCTCGAATGCCACAGGAACGCGAACCTTCTGTTTACCGTTCGAATGCGTTCTCAAACGCTACGCGAATGCGCACGCACTTTCTTAGTCTTTTCATGCATCAAGTATGTTCCTGTTCGAACGCGTTCACGAACGCAACACGAACGCGCCTGCATTTTGCCTTATCATGCATCAGGTCTCCTTTCCGTTCGAATGCGTTCACGAACGCCATACGAACGTGAGTATTCTGTTTCATTTCCGTTCGAACGCGTTTACCAACGCTACTCGAACGAGAACCTTCTGTTTACCGTTCGAACGCGTTTTACGAACGCT
This sequence comes from Zanthoxylum bungeanum, assembly GCA_019454045.1. Classification (NCBI taxonomy): domain Eukaryota; kingdom Viridiplantae; phylum Streptophyta; class Magnoliopsida; order Sapindales; family Rutaceae; genus Zanthoxylum; species Zanthoxylum bungeanum. The sequence goes on from SKCR01029927.1 coordinate 24,106, forward strand.
ACTCGAACACGCATGCATTTTATATCATCAGCTCTGGTACCGTTCGAACGTGTTATCAAACGCTACACGAACGCAAACCTTCTGTTCACCATTCGAACGCGTTTACAAACGCTACACGAACGCGCACACACTGAACTGAGTCTGTCTTAATCATATTCATGCATAATTGCCTCTTGGTTGATCTTTCTTGTATTATGTAGTCAATCATATCATTTGTATCCCTGCATTTATTCATTCTATGTGTTCTTGGGATGATATTCAAGCATGATTAGGCTGTTAGCATGTTATTTGGTTAATAGGTTCATGAGATAGTACTCAAGCATGATTAGGTTGTTCTTAGTTTTCCATATCATATGATTGATGAATGTTCATGAGATTGCCATGAGATATTGCATGTTGTGATGAACTTGTTGATGTATGCATGTGAATTTAGAAGCATGATCCTCTTGGAAATAAGTGTTACTTAAACTTGATTAAATTATTGCATAAATCCTTTCATTACAAGTGACATATGTAAGGGACCATTCCGAACCCAACAGTTTGAGGTCTTCCCTTGCGAGGGGTGAGTGCGGCCTTAAATCTCATTTTCCCATTTCACACCGGGTGGCGACTCCATTATTCTCCGTTTAGTCCCCTGTGGCTCCTCCGTACTCCCGACCGGGCCGCGAGCCCGGGATAGCATGCGTCGCCCCAGATCCTGTGTTCCCACACCTATTTAGATAAATCAAATATATTAACTTCCTAACTAAACAAAATCATACACTAAATTAAAAAGATGTCATGCCTAATTAAATCACTCATAACCAATTAAAGATATTGACTTCCTAATCTAAACCAAATTTGTCCCCCCAATCAATCAAATCATTTCCTTGTTTGACACCAAATCCAATCTTTTCCTTGTGAGACAAGGGGAAACCCTAGCCCTTCTCTATATAAACAACCCCTAACCAAGACATGCATGCCCCTAGCTCATACACATAACTCACACGTAAATCACAAGAAAAAAAGCACTAGACATTACACGCAAATTACAAGAAAGAAGCAACAAAATTTCTCTTCATCTCATCCACTCCATAGCCGAAAAGATCATAGCCCATAAACCCCCCCACACATCACCGAAAATCTCCCCCAAACAGCAGCACATTTCCACCGAAAATAGTAACCCCTTCCACCGAAAACAGCAGCCCAAATCACTCCAAACAGCAGCCCAAAAACACCCAAAATAGTCCCTAAAATCCTTAAAACAGTAACATAAAACAGCACTTATAATCCTTAAAATAATCACAAAAACACTACACTAAAAACCTTTAGAAAACACCCAAAACAGTCCGTTGAAACGTCAAAATAGTGACCTAAACAGTGAGCAGAAAATACAGAGGAAACAACAGCAAAACGGAGGCCAAACAGCAAGCAAAACAACAGAACATTGAGCTAAGACGCTAAACCAGTGAACCAGAGAAGTTGAGGAGCTTTACCCTTCCGATCTCCGTGAAACGCAAGTCCAAAAGTCGGCAAAAAAGGTTAGACCTGAGGGTATTTTCCACATTCGTTTTTTTTATTTTTATTATTTATTGAATATTGTTCGCATGATTGTTATGTTGAAATGCATGTTGTGGCCCTTGAGTAGATAAATATCCATGTATTACAAAATATTGTATGTTGTGGCCTTGGAATAAAATGAAAGATGTGTCAACTCTCGCGGTATATCGGATGGAAACCCATACATAAATTTCATAGCCGATTCCGAATGGACGGTAGTATGATCTGTACTCGGGATACAACTCCACGTACCGCTTGAGTAAACGGCACCTTCTTTTGTTTTATATTGCTTTGATTTATTTATTTTTCGTCATTTGAATTCCGCATGTTACTTTTTATATGCATGACGTGATCGAGTGCATGGGCTTAGTAAGTCGGATTAAAGGTCCCCTATTTGGAGGGGTTAAAATCCTTTACCATGATGCTTTGCCGCGCCGGTTGATGTGTGTTCGGTTGGATGTAAGATATGTCCAATCGGGCATACTAAGTTTGATATTATTGTCTTTATTCTTTGTATGCATGATGCGATCGAGCGCATGAGAATGGTAAGTCGGATTGAAGGTCCCCTATTTTGAGGGGTTAAAATCCTTTACCACGATGCTTTGCCACGCCGGTTGATGTGTGTTCGGTTGGATGTAATATATGTCCAATCGGGCATACTAAGTTTGATATTATTGTCTTTATTCTTTGTATGCATGATGCGATCGAGCACATGGGCTTAGTAAGTCGGATTAAAGGTCCCCTATTTGGAGGGGTTAAAATCCTTTACCACGATGCTTTGCCACGCCGGTTGGTGTATATTCGGTTGGATGTGAGATGAGTTCAATCGGATATGTGAGGTCCCACATTGTGGATTTGTTTGTCTATGAATGTGTTGCATGCATCAGGTCTAGTTCCGTTCAAACGCGTTCTCGAAAGCCACACGAACGTGAACCTTCTGTTTACCGTTCGAACACGTTCTTGAACGCTAGGCGAACGCGCACGCTTTTTCTTAGTTCTATCATGCATCGGGTCTGGTTCCGTTCTAACACGTTCTCGAATGCTATACGAACGCGAACCTTCTGTTTACCATTCGAACGCGTTCTCGAACGCTACGCGAACGCGGACGCATTTTCTTTGTTCTATCATGCATCAGGTCTGGTTCCATTCTAACGCGTTCTCGAATGCTATACGAACACGAACCTTCTGTTTACCGTTCGAACGCGTTCTCGAACGCTACGCGAATGCGCACCCACTGAACTGAGTTATTTTCATCAGATTTCGTACATAATTGTCTCTAGTAGCTATTCCTTCATATGATGAACCTGATTGTTTCTATGCATTATTCAAGATTATGTAGGTGTCGTTCATCTGTATTCCCCACATGTATTAGTGTAATGTGTTTATTAACTTGTATGCTTGCCGTATGTTAATCCTTATGTATGCAAATTGAGACATAGATTACATGCAAATAGGCTGTATGCAAATTCGGATATGTGCTACATGTAAATTTAGATGAACTTGTTGATGTATGCATGTGAACTTAGAAGCATGACACTCTTGGAAATAAGTGTTACTTAAGCTTGATTAAATTATTACACAAATCCTTTCATTACATGTGACATAAGTAATGGACCATTCTGATCCCAACGGTTTAAGGTCTTCCCTTGCGAGGGGTGAGTGCGGCCTTAAATCTCATTTTCCCGGTTCACACCGGGTGGCGACTCCATTATTCTCTGGTTTAGTCCCCCGTGGCTACTCCGTACTCCCGACTAGGCCGCGAGCCTAGAACAGCATGCGTCGCTCAGTTCCTGTGTCCGACAGTCTGGCGACTCCACTGGGGATAGAGAATCGGCCTCGAAATATTGTCTTGTAATGTTTGGATTTATGTTCTAATTGACCGTGTCTATAGTGGATAAAATGGGGGTTTAATCAAAGGCATTTTGAGACTAGGTAATGGTTTGGTGTCTTCCTTCATTCACTACCTTTCTAGAAGGAAAAGCTGTGAAGGCACCTATATGGCCATCTACCCGTAGGCTATTATGATGGACTAATTTGGAGGACTCGTTGTTTATTCATGTCACCAAGCGATAAGAGCATAAGAGGCTAGGGTACTTAATAGAGCCTCGCTCCACCGTCCCTCTGGGGAATCTACAACGAGAAATCCATTTGACAGTGAGTCACACACCATAGCTCATTGGCACGTACCTTAGTGTATAAAAAAGGGTGTGCTCACTTGGTCGCTCGAACCCTTGATTGGGGAGACCTAGTTGTGGGCCATCCTTCGCCGGTGAGAGCCTTTGTCTACACCTTTGTGAACCCACCCATAGACCGGGGCCGAGGCCCACATCAGTATCAGTTTAGGGGGCCCACATCTGTATTAGTTTGGGGTTGAGGCTCATATCAGTTTCAGTCTCGGGGATGAGTCCCAGGGGCGAGGCCCATATCAGTATCAGTTTGGGACGAGGCCCACATCATTCTGGAGGCGGGCGGGGCCCACATCAGCATCACTCTGGGAGCAAGGTCCACATCATCATCAGAATCAGTCTTGCCGGATACGGCACTCTGGGGGCAAGGCCCACATCAGCATCAGTATCAGTTTAGCTGAGAATGTCACTCCAAGAATGGAAACACAGCTCGAGAATGAACAAGCCGGGAATGGCACTCCAAGAATGGAAACACAATTCGAGAATGAACAAGCCGAGAATGGCACTCCAAGAATGGAAACACAGCTCGAGAATGAACAAGCTGGGAATGGCACTCCAAGAATGGAAACACAATTCGAGAATGAACAAGCCGAGAATGGCACTCCAAGAATGGAAACACAGTTCGAGAATGAACAAGCCGGGAATGGCACTCCAAGAATGGAAACACAGTTCGAGAATGAACAAGCCGAGAATGGCACTCCAAGAATGGAAACACAGTTCAGGAATGAACAAGCCGGGAATGGCACTCCAAGAATGGAAGCACAGTTCGGGAATGAACAAGCCGAGAATGACACTCCAAGAATGGAAACACAGTTCAAGGAAGAACAAATCGGGAATGGCACTCCAAGAATGGAGCAAGGTTCGGGAATGGACCACATCACAGTAACGGTTCGAGAATGGACCACCTCTCATCGAAACGGTCCGAGAATGGACCACCTCTCCTCAACTTGGTTCGAGAATGGACCACCACATCAGTATCAGTTTGGGGCGAGGCCCACATCAGTACTATTTTAGGGTCGAGGACCCACTACATCATCAGTTCGAGGGCAAGGTCCCTATTTTCAGCGGTGTTGGGTCGAGTTACCAGGGTCGAGGTGCCCCCGTTGTCGGTTGTAGTTCCGGGTCGAGGTGCCCACTACATCATCTGTGAGGGCGAGGTCCCTATTGTCAGCGGTGTTGGGTCGAGGTGCCTAGGGTCGAGGTGCCCCCATTGTAGGTTGTACTTCCGGGTCGAGGTGCCTAGTGTCGAGGTGCCCACTACATCATCAGTTCGAGGGTGAGGTCCCTATTGTCAGCGGTGTTGGGTTGAGGTGCCCAGGGTCGAGGTGCCTCTGTTGTCAGTTATAGTTACGGGTCGAGGTGCCCAAGGTCGAGGTGCCCACTGTATCATCAGTTTGGGATGCGTCCCAGGGTCGAGGCCCATATTTTGTCAGTGGTATTGGGATGCGTCCCAGGGTCGAGGTCCCCGTTGTCGGTTGCAGTTATTGGGATGCGTCCCAGGATCGAGGTCCACTGCATCATCAGTTTTGGGATGCGTCCCAGGGTCGAGGCCCATATTTTGTCAGCAGTATTGGGATGCGTCCCAGGGTCGAGGCCCCCGTTGTCGGTTGCAATTATTAGGATGCATCCCAGGATCGAGGTAAACTGCATCATCAGTTTTGGGATGCATCCCAGGGTCGAGGCCCACATTTTGTCAGTGGTATTGGGATGCGTCCCAGGGTTGAGGCCCCTGTTGTCGGTTGTAATTATCGGGATGCGTCCCAGGATCGAGGTCCACTGCATCATCAGCTCAGCGGAGCAGCAGGCAAGTCAGGTGGCAGCTGCCAAGCCGGGTGATTATTTTGGCGAGGCCGACATCCTTATCAGCATCAGTCTGGCCCGATATGGCACTCTAGGGCGAGGCGCACATCCTTATCAGCATCAGTCTAGCCGGGTATGGCACTCTGGGGGCAAGGCCCACATCCTTATCAGCATCAGTCTTGCCGGGTATGGTACTCTGGGGGCGAGGCCCCCATTAACATCAGAATCAGTTTTGCTGGGTACGGCACTCCAGGTATGGAGACATCTGAACAGTTTTGCCGGGTACGGCACTCCGGGTATGGAGACATCAGTTTCGCACGCGCACTCCGTGTATGGAGATATTACTGCGACGCCTTGGGTATGAGGTTTAGCACGCCAGGTACGGCACTCCGGGTATGGAGATATTACTGCGACGCCTTGGGTATGAGGTTTAGCACGCCAGGTAAGGCACTCCGGGTATGGAGATATTACTGCGACACCTTGGGTGTGAGGTTTAGCACGCCAGGTACGACACTCCGGGTATGGAGATATTACTGCGACGCCTTGGGTATGAGGTTTAGCACGCCAGGTATGGCACTCCAGGTATGGAGATATTACTGAGACGCCTTGGGTATGAGGTTTAGCACGCCAGGTACGGCACTCCGGGTATGGAGATATTACTGCGACGCCTTGGGTATGAGGTTTAGCACACCATGTACGGCACTCAGGGTATGGAGATATTACTGCGATGCCTTGGGTATGAGGTTTAGCACGCAAGGTACGGCACTCCGGGTATGGAGATATTACTGCGACGCCTTGGGTATGAGGTTTAGTATGCCAGGTACGGCACTCCGGGTATGGAGATATTACAGCGACGCCTTGGGTACGAGGTTTAACACTCCAAGTACGGCACTCCGGGTATGGAGATACCAATGCGACACTCTAGGTACGGAGACGCAACTACGACACCTCGGGTATGAGATTTAGCATGCCAGGTACGGCACAACATCAACTCAACTTAACACATGGTAAGTCAAGTGGCAGCTGGTGAGCCAGGTTAGTGAAAATGCATTGCATAACTTTGATAGGATTGTCACTGTTGCACATTACACAAGTCCCATAAAAGTGGGGGCGACTGTAGGCATTGCATTTTTGCATGTGAAACCCGATGATGAGTCTCAGTTGGAGGCAATACCTTTTTTAAGTTAAGGATATTGCGGGAAACGGAAGTCGAAAGGGAAAATTCGGAATAAGTACGTCATCAAGTTCATTTCACAAGTTCACTATTTTCATTCGTGCTGCGTTCGTTACCCCGTTCGAACGTCAAACAGATTGCGGGCGTTCGTGCAGCGTTCTAAGAGGCGTTCGAACGGTGTCGGTATTTCTGGTTTTGCTGCGAGGCCCACACGTCCAAGGCCCTTAAATTCCACCCAAATTAAATCAAATATTAATTAAATTAAACATTGAATTAAATAAAATAATTAAACCATTTACCAATTAAATAAAACATAAAATATAATCATACCTAATTTAGATAAATCAAATATATTGACTTCCTAACTAAACAAAATCATATACTAAATTTAAAAGATGTCATGCCTAATTAAATCACTCATAACCAATTTAAAGATATTGAATTCCTAATCTAAACCAAATTTGTCCCCCCAATCAATCAAATCATTTACTTGTTTGACACCAAATCCAATCTTTTCCATGTGAGACAAAGGGAAACCCTAGCCCTTCTCTATATAAACAACCCATAACCAAGACATGCATGCCCCTAGCTCATACACATATCACACGCAAATCACAACAAAATAATCCCTAGAAAATACACGCAAATTACAAGAAAGAAGCAACAAAATTTCTCTTCATCTCCTCAACTCCATAGCCGAAAAGATCATAGCCCCTAAACCCCCCACACATCACCGAAAATCTCCCCCAAACAGCAGGCCCTTTCCACCGAAAACAGTAGCCCCTTCCACCGAAACAAGCAGCCCAAATCACTCCAAACAGCAGCCCAAAAACACCCAAAATAGTCCCTAAAATCCTTAAAATAGTAACATAAAACTGCACTTATAATCCTTAAAATAATCACAAAAAAACTGCACTTAAAACCTTTAGAAAACACCCAAAATAGTCCGTTGAAACGTCAAAAAATTGACCTGAACAGTGAGCAGAAAATACAGAGGAAACAGCAGTAAAACAGAGGCCAAACAGCAAGCAAAATAGCAGAACAGTGAGCTAAGACGCTAAACCAGTGAACCGAAGAAGTTGAGGAGCTTTACCCTTCCGATCTCCGTGAAACGCAAGTCTGAAAGTCGGCAAAGAAGGTTAGACCTGAGGGTATTTTCCACATTCGTTTTCTTTTTTTATTTTTATAATTTATTGAATATTGTTCGCATGATTGTTATGTTGAAATGCATGTTGTGGCCATTGAGTAGATAAATATGCATGTATTTCGAAATATTGTATGTTGTGGCCTTGGAATAATATGAAAGATGTGTCAACTCTCGCGGTATATCAGATGGAAACCCGGACATAAATTTCATAGCCGATTCCGAATGGACGGTAGTATGATCTGTACTCGGGATACAACTCCACGTACCGCTTGAGTAAACGGCACTTTCTTTAGTTTCATATTGCTTTGATTTATTTATTTTTCGTCATTTGAATTCCGCATGTTACTTTTTGTATGCATGACGCGATCGAGTGCATGGGCTTAGTAAGTCGGATTAAAGGTCCCCTATTTGGAGGGGTTAAAATCTTTTACCACGATACTTTACCGCGCCGGTTGATGTGTGTTCGGTTGAATGTAAGATATGTTCAATCGGGCATACTAAGTTTGATATTGTTGTCTTTATTCTTTGTATGCCTGACGTGATCGAGTGCATGGGCTTAGTAAGTCGGATTAAAGGTCCCCTATTTGGAGGGGTTAAAATCCTTTACCACGATGCTTTGCCCCGCCGGTTGATGTGTGTTCGGTTGGATGTAAGATATGTCCAATCGGGCATACTAAGTTTGATATTATTGTCTTTATTCTTTGTATGCATGATGCGATCGAGCGCATGAGAATGGTAAGTCGGATTAAAGGTCCCCTATTTTGAGGGGTTAAAATCCTTTACCATGATGCTTTGCCACGCCGGTTGGTGTATATTCGGTTGGATGTGAGATGAGTTCAATCGGATACGTGAGGTCCCACATTATGGATTTGATTGTCTATGAATGTGTTGCATGCATCAGGTCTGGTTCCGTTCGAACGCGTTCTCGAAAGCCACATGAATGTGAACCTTCTGTTTACCGTTCGAACGCGTTCTCGAACACTACGCGAACGCGCACCCACTGAACTGAGTTATTTTCATCAGATTTCATAAATAATTGTCCCTAGTAGCTATTCATTCGTATGATGAACCTGATTGTTTCTATGCATTATGCAAGATTGTGTAGGTGTCGTTCATTTGTATTCCCCACATGTATTAGTGTAATATGTTTATTAACTTGTATGTTTGCCGTATGATAATCCTTATGTATGCAAATTGAGACATAGATTACATGTAAATAGGCTGTATGCAAATTCGGATATGTGCTACATGTAAATTTAGATGAACTTGTTGATGTATGCATGTGAACTTAGAAGCATGACACTCTTGGAAATAAGTGTTACTTAAGCTTGATTAAATTATTACACAAATCCTTTCATTACAAGTGACATAAGTAATAGACCATTCTGAACCCAACGGTTTGAGGTCTTCCCTTGTGAGGGGTGAGTGCAGCCTTAAATCTCATTTTCCCGGTTCACACTGGGTGGCGACTCCATTATTCTCCGGTTTAGTCCCCCGTGGCTACTCCGTACTCCCGACTAGGCCGCGACCCTAGAAAAACATGCGTCGCTCAGTTCTTGTGTTTGACAGTCTGGCGACTCCACTGGGGATAGAGAATCAGCCTCGAAATATTGTCTTGTAATGTTTGGATTTATGTTCTAATTGACCGTGTCTATAATGGATAAAATGGGGGTTTAATCAAAGGCATTTTGAGACTAGGTAATGGTTTGGTGTCTTCCTTCATTCACTACCTTTCTAGAAGGAAAAGCTGTGAAGGCACCTCTATGGCCATCTACCCGTAGGCTATTATGATGGACTAATTTGGAGGACTCGTTGTTTATTCATGTCACCAAGCGATAAGAGCATAAGAGGCTAGGGTACTTAAGAGAGCCTCGCTCCACCCTCCCTCTGGGGAATCTACAACGGGAAATCCATTAGACAGTTAGTCACACACCATAGCTCATTGGCACGTACCTTAGTGTATAAAAAAGGGTGCGCTCACTTGGTCGCTCGAACCCTTGATTGGGGAGACCTAGTTGTGGGCCATCCTTCGCCAGTGAGAGCCTTTGTCTACACCCTTGCGAACCCACCCATAGACCGGGGTTGTATGGTTAAAGTAACAATTATTTCCTTGAGTATGTGCTTGTGGACCATCCTCATTTGGATGCAGTTGGACTTCTTGTCAGAAATGTGAACCTGCTGGGCTATTTAAACTGGGACGAGTTCGTATCCTATGACAATTGGGCCAAAAGCTTCTGAAATGTTGATGGGCCATTCTATAGAAATTATTATTTTATGTTTGCATTACCTTTCTTTTATGCTTGTGTTTGGGAACATCGTCGTTTGGATCCATTTGGACCATTTGTCATGGGATGTGGGCTTGTTGGGCCATTTATATTGGGACAAGAACCTATCCTATGACGATTGGGCCAAAGGCTTCTAAATATTGATGGGCCACTTTGTGCTTGTGTTCGGAACATTATCATTTGGAATTCGTTGGGCTCCTTGCCATGAGATGTGAACTCGTTGGGCTATATAAACTGGGACGAGTTCACTCCTATGACAGTTAGCCCCAAAAGCTTCTAAAATGATGATGGGCCGATTTGTGTGAAAATTTTAATGAGTTGATATATTTCTTGTATCGCATGCATCTCATGCATCACATGCACCTCATGCATACATACACCATGTTAACCCCATTTTGTCTTGAAAGCCATCATAGATACCCGTTGGTTAGGGAAGAGGGCATACTTGTCAAAAGACCGAGCAGCCACCTAGAGTACCGGCAAAAGACCTATCCCAACGGGATAGGAAACTCAATCATGCATGCATGCATACACGTAACAGATTTGCATCCTTTTTGTGCTTGTTCTATTTTGTAATAACAGGTTTCAAACGAGAAAAAAAAAGCGTCGAATGCAAGCCAACCAGAAGGAGTAACAGTACAATGTCAGCAGTCTTCAGGAATGAGTCACATGGGCGAGGCCCATATCAGCAGTATCAGTCTGGGGGCGATGCCCATATCAGTATCAGTTGGGGGGAGGCCTACATCAGTATCAGCTGGGGGCGAGGCCCATATCAGTATCAGTCGGGGGCGAGGCCCACATCAGTATCAGTTTGGGTTGAGGCCCATATCGGTATCAGTTGGGGCGATGCCCATATCAGTATCAGTCTGGGGGCGAGGCCCATATCAGTATCAGTTCGGGGTGAGACCCACATAATTATCAGCTTTGGGCGAGGCCCATATCAGCAGTATCAGTCTGGGGCGAGGCCCATATCAGTATCAGTTGGGGGCGAGACCCACATCAGTATCATCTAGGGGCGAGGCCCGTATCAGTATCAGTCTAAGGGAAAGGCCCATATCAGTATCAGCTGGGGGCGAGGCCCATATCAGTATCAGCTGAGGGCGAGGCCCATATCAGTATCAGTTGGGGGTGAGGCCCACATCAGCATCAGTTTGGGGATGAGTCCCAGGGCCGAGGCCTATATTAGTATCAGTTGGGGATGAGTCCCGGGGCCAAGGCCCACATCAGTATCAGTTTAGGGGGGGCCCACATCTGCATCAGTTTGGGGTTGAGGCCCATATCAGTTTCAGTCTCGGGGATGAATCCCAGGGGCGAGTCCCATATCAGTATCAGTTTGGGACGAGGCCCACATCATTCTGGAGGCGGGGCCCACATCAGCATCACTATGGTAGCAAGGCCCACATCATCATCAGAATCAGTCTTGCCGGATATGGCACTCTGGGGGCAAAGCCCACATCAGCATCAGTATTAGTTTAGCTGAGAATGTCACTCCAAGAATGGAAACACAGCTCGAGAATGAACAAGCCGGGAATGGCACTCCAAAAATGGAAACACAGTTCGAGAATGAACAATCCGGGAATGGCACTCCAAGAATGGAAACACAGTTTGAGAATGAACAAGCCGGGAATGGCACTCCAAGAATGGAAACACAGTTCGAGAATGAACAAGCCGGGAATGGCACTCCAAGAATGGAAACACAGTTCCAGAATGAACAAGCCGGGAATGGCACTCAAAGAATGGAAGCACAGTTCGGGAATGAACAAGCCGGGAATGGCACTCCAAGAATGGAAGCACAGTTCGGGAATGAACAAACCGGGAATGGCACTCCAAGAATGGAAACACAGTTCAGGGATGAACAAACCGGGAATGGCACTCCAAGAATGGAGCAAGGTTCGGGAATGAACCGCATCACAGTAACGGTTCGAGAATGGACCACCTCTCATCAAAACGGTCCGAGAATGGACCACCTCTCCTCAACTTGGTTCGAGAATGGACCACCACATCAGTATCAGTTTGGGGCGAGGCCCACATCAGTACTATTTTAGGGTCGAGGACCCACTACATCATCAGTTCGAGGGCGAGGTCCCTATTGTCAGCGGTGTTGGGTCGAGTTGCCCAGGGTCGAGGTGCCCCCGTTGTCGGTTGTAGTTCCGGGTCGAGGTGCCCACTACATCATCAGTGAGGGCGAGGTCCCTATTGTCAGCGGTGTTGGGTCGAGGTGCCTAGGGTTGAGGTGCCCCCATTGTCGGTTATAGTTCTGGGTCGAGGTGCCACTACATCATCAGTTCGAGGGTGAGGTCCCTATTGTCAGCGGTGTTGGGTCGAGGTGCCCAGGGTCGAGGTGCCCCCATTGTCGGTTGTAGTTACGGGTCGAGGTGCCCACTGCATCATTAGTTTGGGATGCGTCCCAAGGTCGAGGCCCATATTTTGTCAGCGGTATTGGGATGCATCCTAGGGTCGAGGCCCCCATTGTCGGTTACAGTTATTGGGATACGTCCCAGGATCGAGGTCCACTGCATCATCAGTTTTGGGATGCGTCCCAGGGTCGAGGCCCCCGTTGTCGGTTGCAGTTATTGGGATGCATCTCAGGATCGAGGTCAACTGCATCATCAGTTTTGGGATGCGTCCCAGGGTCGAGGCCCCCGTTGTCGGTTGTAGTTATCGGGATGCATCCCAGGATCGAGGTCCACTGCATCATCAGCTTAGCGGCGCAGCAGGCAAGTCAGGTGGCAGCTGCCGAGCCAGGTGATTATTTTGGCGAGGCCCACATCCTTATCAGCATCAGTCTGGCCCGATATGGCACTCTGGGGGCGAGGCCCACATCCTTATCAACATCAGTCTAGCCGGGTATGGCACTCTTGGGGCGAGGCCCCCATTAACATCAGAATCAATTTTGCTGGGTACGGCACTCCATGTATGGAGACATCTGATCAGTTTTGCCGGGTACGGCACTCTGGGTATGTAGACATCAGTTTCGCACGCCAGGTACGGCACTCCGAGTATGGAGATATTACTGCGACGCCTTAGGTATGAGGTTTAGCATGCCATGTACGGCACTCCGGGTATGGAGATATTACTGCGACGCCTTGGGTATGAGGTTTATCACGCCAGATACGACACTCCGGGTATGGAGATATTACTGCGACGCCTTGGGTATGAGGTTTAGCACGCCATGTACGGCACTCTGGGTATGGAGATATTACTGCGACGCCTTGGGTATGAGGTTTAGCACGCCAGGTATGTCACTCTGGGTATGGAGATATTACTGCGATGCCTTGGGTATGAGGTTTAGTATGCCAGGTACGACACTCCGAGTATGGAGATATTACAGCGACGCCTTGGGTAAGAGGTTTAGCACGCCAAGTACGGCACTCCGGGTATGGAGACACCACTGCGACACTCTAAGTACGGAGACGCAACTACGACACCTCGGGTATGAGGTTTAGCATGCCAGGTACGGCACAACATCAACTCAACTCAACACATGGTAAGTCAAGTGGCAGCTGGCGAGCCAGATAAGTGAAAATGCATTGCATAACTTTGATAGGATTGTCAATGTTGCATATTACACAAGTCCCATCAAAGTGGGGGTGACTGTAGGCATTGCATTTTTGCATGTGAAACCCGATGATGAGTCTCAGTTGGAGGCACTACCTTTTTTAAGTTAAGGATATTGCGGGAAACGGACGTCGGAAGGGGAAATTCGGAATAAGTATGTCATCAAGTTCATTTCACAAGTTCACTGTTTTCGTTCGTGATGCGTTCGTTACCACGTTCGAACGTCAAACAGATTGCGGGCGCTCGTGCAGCGATCTAAGAGGCGTTCGAATGGTGTCGGTATTTCTGGTTGTGCTGCGAGGCCCACACGTCTAAGGCCCTTAAATTACACCCAAATTAAATCAAATATTAATTAAATTAAACATTGAATTAAATAAAATAATTAAACCATTTACCAATTAAATAAAACATAAAATTTAATCATACATAATTTAGATAAATCAAATATATTAACTTCCTAACTAAACAAAATCATATACTAAATTAAAAAGATGTCATGCCAAATTAAATCACTCATAACCAATTTAAAGATATTGACTTCCTAATCTAAACCAAATTTGTCCCCCCAATCAATCAAATCATTTCCTTGTTTGACACCAAATCCAATCTTTTCCTTGTGAGACAAGGGGAAACCCTAGCCCTTCTCTATATAAACAACCCATAACCAAGACATGCATGCCCCTAGCTCATACACATAACTCACACGCAAATCACAACAAAATAATCCCTAGACATTACACGCAAATTACAAGAAAGAAGCAACAAAAGTTCTCTTCATCTCCTCCACTCTATAGCCGAAAAGATCATAGCCCCTAAACCCCCCACACATCACCGAAAATCTCCCCCAAACAGCAGCCCCTTTCCACCGAAAATAGTAGCCCCTTCCACTGAAAATAGCATCCCAAATCACTCCAAACAACAGCCCAAAAACACCCAAAACAGTCCCTAAAATCCTTAAAACAGTAACATAAATCTGCACTTATAATCCTTAAAATAATCACAAAAAAACTGCACTTAAAACCTTTAGAAAACACCCAAAACTGTCCGTTGAAACGTCAAAAAAGTGACCTGAACAGTGAGCAGAAAATACAGAGGAAACAGTAGCAAAACGGATGCCAAAATGCAAGCAAAACATCAGAACAGTGAGCTAAGATGCTAAACCAGTGAACCAGAGTAGTTGAGGAGCTTTACCCTTCCGATCTCCGTGAAACGCAAGTCCGAAAGTCGGCAAAGAAGGATAGACCTGAGGGTATTTTCCACATTCATTTTTTTTTTTTATTTTTATTATTTATTGAATATTGTTCGCATGATTGTTATGTTGAAATGCATGTTGTGGCCCTTGAGTAGATAAATATGCATGTATTACAAAATATTGTATGTTGTGGCCTTGGAATAAAATGAAAGATGTGTCAACTCTCGTGGTATATCGGATGGAAACCCGGACATAAATTTCATAGCCGATTCTGAATGGACGGTAGTATGATCTGTACTCGGGATACAACTCCACGTACCGCTTGAGTAAACGGCACCTTCTTTTATTTTATATTGCTTTGATTTATTTATTTTTCGTCATTTGAATTCCGCATGTTACTTTTTGTATTCATGACGCGATCGAGTGCATGGGCTTAGTAAGTCGGATTAAAGGTCCCCTATTTGGAGGGGTTAAAATCCTTTACCACGATGTTTTGCCGCGCCGGTTGATGTGTGTTCGGTTGAATGTAAGATATGTTCAATCGGGCATAATAAGTTTGATATTGTTGTCTTTATTCTTTGTATGCGTGACGCGATCGAGTGCATGGGCTTAGTAAGTCAGATTAAAGGTCCCCTATTTGGAGGGGTTAAAATAATTTACCACGATGCTTTGCCGCGCCGGTTGATGTGTGTTTGGTTGGATGTAAGATATGTCCAATCGGACATACTAAGTTTGATATTATTGTCTTTATTCTTTGTATACATGATGTGATCGAGCGCATGGGCTTAGTAAGTAGGATTAAAGGTCCCCTATTTGGAGGGATTAAAATCATTTACCACGCTGCTTTGCCGCGCCGGTTGGTGTATATTTTGTTGGATGTGAGATGAGTTCAATCAGATACGTGAGGTCCCACATTGTGGATTTGTTTGTCTATGAATGTGTTGCATGCATCAGGTCTGGTTCCGTTCGAACGCGTTCTCGAACGCCACACGAACGTGAACCTTCTGTTTACCGTTCGAACGCGTTCTCGAACGCTACGCGAACGCGCACGCATTTTCTTAGCTCCATCATGCATCAGGTCTGGTTCCGTTCGAACGCGTTCTCGAACGCTATACGAACGCGAACCTTCTGTTTACCGTTCGAATGCGTTATCAAAAGCTACGCGAACGCGCACGCATCTTCTTAGTGTTTCATGCATCAGGTCTGGCTCCGTTCGAATGCGTTCTCGAACGCTATACGAACACGAACTTTCTGTTTACCGTTCGAACGCATTCTCGAACGCTATGCGAACACCCACCCACTGAACTGAGTTATTTTCATCAGATTTTGTACATAATTGTCCCTAGTAGCTATTCCTTCGTATGATGAACCTGATTGTTTCTATACATTATGCAAGATTGTGTAGGTGTCGTTCATCTGTATTCCCCACATGTATGAGTGTAATGTGTTTATTAACTTGTATGCTTGTCGTATGTTAATCCTTATGTATGCAAATTAAGACATAAATTACATGCAAATAGGCTGTATGCAAATTCGGATATGTGCTACATATAAATTTAGATGAACTTGTTGATGTATGCATGTGAACTTAGAAGCATGACACTCTTGGAAATAAGTGTTACTTAAGCTTGATTAAATTATTACACAAATCCTTTCATTACAAGTGACATAAGTAAGGGACCATTCCGAACCCAACGGTTTGAGGTCTTCCCTTGCGAGGGGTGAGTGCGGCCTTAAATCTCATTTTCCCGGTTCACATCGGGTGGCGACTCCATTATTCTCCGGTTTAGTCCCTTGTGGCTACTCCGTAGTCCCGACTAGGCCGCGAGCCTAGAACATCATGCGTCGCTCAGTTCCTGTGTCCTACAGATGGGTTTCCCTATCACCTTTATATGGCTCCTAATGTGTGCTAGCACCTTGGAATTTTTGCCATAAAATTCCCTTGCACTTCTTGTTGTTCTCGGCAAATGCAGAATTTTGGAGAGGAAAAATGGTCCAAGGCCGTGAGTGTGAGGGAGTATTGTGTTGGTTGTGTGTTGTGTATCTAATACACTAAATTAAAAGTCAAATACCAAAAATTAATTAAATGGTAAATGTCTTTCAACCATCACAATTTAGTGTTTCACACTCAGGCATCATCCAACTACTTCCATCACAATAAAGTGATAAAGTTGACTAGTGATGTGACGCTTGATGTGACTTGTGGGTCCCACTTGATTCGAAATGCGAGTGGGCCCGCAAACACTCCCGGGCTCGGGTTCGCTAATTCCGAATTAACGAATTTTTCGTTACGACGTAATTAAATCAAATTTAATTAAATAATTATGCCTAGTAAAATTATTATTCACGTCGCTTACGAATTAATTCTAAATTAACTCGTTTGCCCGAATTAAAATCTAATTTTAATTCCGAGTCGAAATCTAATTTCGTATAATATATCAAATATATTATTTTATCGATTAATTCCAAATTAATCGTTCTCTCTCTTTTTATGTTAATATTTTATCCCAGATAAAATATCTCCGTAATTAATCCCAGATTAATTTTATCTCTCTTATAATTAATCCCAGATTAATAATGTAACATCCCGTATTTATTTTAGCATGTCTGCGTATATTTAATTTTTCGCGCGTGAGGCCGAGTCCGAGCTCGATGTTTAATTTTTTCCAGTAAAATGGGAATTTTTCATGAAATTAATTATAAATTTTCATTGAATTAAATTTGAGAGGTGAAATTGTGAATTATCAAACAAGTATAAATAAATAAATAAATCAATATATTTATGTTATTCACACACACGTGTACTATGCTCATCAACACATATTTAATACCCACACTTATATAATTAGTACACACACATTTGATATACTAACACACACGTGATTGACATTTAATATACACACACGTTTTTGCACAATTAACACACACACGCTGAAGCCAGAATATGGAACAGAGAAAGAAAGATCGAGACAAGTGGAGAGAGGCCGAGAGTAAAGGGAAAATTATGAAGATGATCCAAGAAAAGAAGGAAAATTAGAATCAATTTTCCAAGAAGAAAACGAGCAAGTAAAGGGGGAAAGCAGAGAAGGAAATGGAAGAAAAATGAAGAAGAAAACCAGAAAAGAGAGGAGAAGAAGGCAAAGGCTGAGATAGGAGAGAAAAGAGAGGAAGAAGATGAAGGAGAAGATGGGTTTTGCAAATGGTAAGTACACTATTGCCATGAATCCCTTGAATGATTAATTGGGTCATTTGCGTTTTTGATTTAATTTCGAAATTAGGGTTGATAACAAGATTAAAGTGTGTTAAAGTAGTCTAAACTTGGTATTTAGTATGAAATTAGAAGAAATTTTCAAGATTGGAGAAGTTAGAAATTTGGGGGTGATTCGGCAGTAACCCTTGAAATTTGGGGATTTTGGAACTAGGGTTTAGGTTTAATAATTGGTTAATTTTGGAATTTAATAAGTAAACTGATGATATATATATATGTGTGTGAATCATGAAAGTAAAAATCTGGAATTAGGATTTTCGGCAGTAAGGGGAGTAGTCTTTGGCTTGTTATTTTGTGCATGGTTAATGTGTTAATGATGGGTGTATGAGCATGGTTGAATTGTTGGATGATGAAGGTGAATAATTGGGTGATCTTAATGATTTTAGTCATTATTACATATAGTAACTATGATGCTTATTGTAAAAGTGTTTCGGTATATAAGAATAAGTAACATTGAACGTGCTTGTATTGACTGATTCTCTAATCATTTATGCTCTGTACATACGAATTTACTGTAATGGATTAGTTTTAGTATTATTATCATTTTTGAAGTTAAACTTAATCTCTAATTTGTGTTATAAAGACTTTATTGATAACGATTATAGCAAGGCCTAAATCTGAAACTTATGTATGTATACAGAGTGATGTTTATAAATAGAATGAGACTTAGTTCACCAGTTGTAATTTAGTTACAATTAGAATTTAGTCAAATTTTCTGTAATTATTGGGTAGTATGGCATATAATTTAAATATGTATAGTAGTGTTTTACTGGCAGTTTATCAATAGATAATATGCATGATAGTGTAATGGAATCATGATTAAGTACTTATGTATATATGTCTTTAATTTTTTCTTATTCACTTTTAAGTTAATTATCTTGTGTGTAAATGATAGAAAACCTATATTATCTGTTGATGGCGGATAATGAGGAGGGGGAAAGAATGAACAATGTTACGATATGGTTATATGGTTAAAGGGTTAGTATATGTTAACTTGAGTATGTATGATGATTGTTTGTCGAGAATAGAATACATAAGTCCTTAAGTTATAAGTATGCATGGATATATATATATATATAGAGATATATATGTGAATATGAATGTTTGATAAGAGTAAACTATTAATGTATGTGGATATTTAATGCATTAGGAAACGTGTTATGTGTGGTATTTTGGTAGTAGTAAGGATGGAGTTATGCCTGAGTCTTGTGCATTATGAAATGAAGAATGTAAATAAGCAAGTATGACATATATAAAGTATGTTGAGGATAGTGTAAGCATATAAGAGCATAAGTTAACTCAAGATAAAAGTATAAAAAGAATAGAATACATACATCATTAGTTTTAGAAATGCATGAACATATGCATTTAGTCACATGACAACTTAAGGGTAAGTATATAAGAAAGCATGACAAGGGTAGTGTGAAGAAATATGCATAATTGTGCATTATGATTTTCATACAATGATTTGAAATTAAAAAGGGTTTTGAAGTTCAAAGCATTTTTAAAAGAAAAAGTTTCTGATGTTTTCTTTTGAAAGAAAAGTATTTCAAGAAATGTTTTCTTACAGTTTCGAGATACAAAATATGGTTTTATGTTTTTCGGGGCATGAGGTAAAACCTCACCCCAGTATGTAACTTGAAATACAGTTCGGAATTGACGGATTTAGACACATGTGCACATGTGGAGGACTGGGGGGACGCTCCTAGATCCTCAGCGCTCAGATGGTACATTCCTGGGCGGAGATGCGCCTATGGGCGGAGATGCGCCTATGGGCGGAGATGCGCCTACGGGCGGAGATTTGGTTTTCAGAAAAGGATTTCAGATTTCAGTTTTCAGTTTTCAGAAAGGAGTTTCAGAAAAGAACTTGGAAAGACAGTTTTAGAAAGAAGTACAAGAAAAAGAAAGATTTTCAGATAGAGTTTTCAGTTTTCAGATTCCTAGTAAACAGTTTTCAGAAATAAGATTTTAGAAATAGTTTCCAGAAACGAGAGATTCAAAGCATGATTTTAGAAAGATAAGTTTTATTAAGAGATTTTCAAACAGAGTTTCAGAAACAGTTTTCAGAAGCAGTTTTTCAGAAGAGGTTTTTCAGTAAGTATTTTCCAAAGATATGGCATAATTAAAGATCAGTATAGCTTATAGGTTGAGCATATGTCATACATTCTGGTTTATATATGAAATGCATATAGTTAACATTGAAGCATGATAGCGTGATTACATCTATATGGATATATGATTGATGTTGTATGTATTGTATTTTGTATCATGATTACATCTATGTGATTATAATTGATGCCTGTGTGTATTATATGATTGCATATACAAGTATGGTGTTATTGAGTTGAAAATAGAAATTTGCAAATGCATGTATTTGTAGCATTTAAGCTTAATAAGTTCGAATATGAATATATGAAATTACAGATGTAAGGTACATTAGTTTGCATATGTTTATGATATTGTGATAATTTGTTATGTAAGTGAATTTATTTACCTGCGTGTGAAATATATTAATGACAGAATTAGTATATAGAATATAGACAGTTAAAGACGAATGTTTAATAGAAAGAATATTATATAAATCCGATTTGATGATATTTCAATGAGATACAAGAAAGGTAAGTATGATGAATAACCAAACTAGATTAGCAAAGAATAAGTAGTTAAGTATTAAGATATCAGAGTAGTGCAGCAGAAACGTGATGGAGACTGACTTAATAGATGGGGATGTAATAACTTGATGAGTATATTTTAAATGCATGAAAATATAAATAGTAAATAGGATTTAAAGTTTGTGTATGATCAATTAAGGAAACTGGTAACAAAGTAACATTTTTGCGAAATGATTAAGAAATAGACAATTAGTTCAACCCAGTAAATGTTTGCTTGGTCACATAGACAGCCAGGTTAATAAAGAAACAGGATTCAGACTTTGCATGTGTCTGACGCTCAAGGAATGAGCATAGTTACTTACTGAGTCATTATTACTCACACCACAACAGTTTGTTAGTTTTGCAGTTTGGAGACTTGATCGGTCAACCACAGACACCAGAGCTGGAGGAGCCGGATAGCAGCGTTGCAGTCAGCCAGTCACCAGGTCTTGGGGGAAATAAAGAGTAGTAATTTATGTTCTAGTTTGTATAAGTTGTAACGTGCTGAGCTTGAGTTTATTTTAGAAAAGTTTTTGTATATACGTATTTTCGGGCACGGAGCCCTGGTTGTATTATGTCTGCATCGTATTTTAGTTGGGCCCTTAGATTGCATTAATGTTGAGACACCGGCCTGAGGCCGAGATTTTATTTTCAGGTTGTAAATGGATGCTGGCTTATAGCCAGGTTGCATGATGTTTCGATTACATCGCGTAGAAATTTTTCTAGAATCAGAGGCTTATGGAGATTGGATTAGCATGTCTCATGCCGGTAACATCTCTGTTAAGGCGAGATGTTACAAATAAAGTGCGAGTCAAACGTCATCGGTGAATCTTCGGGAAGCGACCTATGAGATCCCCGGATATGTTGGCAGTAAATCCGGTCGTCGGACTATCGGAACACGTACGTACCTTGTACTACGTTTTTATCGATTTATAAGACATGGTTGGCTTCTAGCAAAACACCGTGCCTACTAATTTCTCCATAAATATTCTTAAAGGATATATGATCTATATCAGGCGTAGTATACGTAGTATTGCGTATTGTGATCCAGCATCAGATGTCACGTGCTAGGTCTGGGGCTGGAATTGTGTTTGCCCCGTGCGAAGCACATATCAGATCTCTGGTAACTAGTCTCTATAATCGGATAATCATGACCTTTTCATATTATCCCGATGACTGCAGTACATAAGAGCACCAGTTCCATATCCTAACCTACTAAATTCTCCAGAAATATTCTTAAAGGAATATATGATCTATATCAGGCGTAGTATACGTAGTATTGCGTATTGTGATCCAGCATCAGATGTCACGTGCTGGCCTGAGGCTGGAATTGTGTTTGCCCTGTACGAAGCACATATCAGATCTCTGGTAATTAGTCTCTATAATCGGATAATCATGACCTAGTCATATTATCCCGATGACTGCAGTACATAAGAGCACCAGTTCCGTATCCTAACCTACTAAATTCTCCAGAAATATTCTTAAAGGAATATATGATCTATATCAGGCGTAGTATACGTAGTATTGCGTATTGTGATCCAGCATCAGATGTCACGTGCTAGGCCTGGTGCTGGAATTGTGTCTGCCCCGTACGAAGCACATATCAGATCTCTGGTAACTAGTCTCTATAATCGGATAATCATGATCTAGTCATATTATCCCGATGACTGCAGTACATAAGAGCACCAGTTCCGTATCCTACGTGATCATCATCTCCACTATGACTGGAGTGATACTTCCGTCTTGACATCACACCCAATACACTACGATTCTCAATATACCCAGAAGAGGCGTACACAGAACCTGTTAAAGCCCTGGACGACCAAAACTAAAGTATATTGATTGTCGCAAGTATTAGCGGTGCAAGTCTCAGGTTAAGACCAAATACACCTACCCTGATTCGGACTTCCATAGACACATAATCATCCTACCAATGGAATTCCGAGGGGTCTATCCAGAGAGAAGTTGTTTCTGTACCATCGGTAAACACAACCTCCTATTACACTTGCATGAGTATCATATACCCAAATATATGAGAACTATGTCGTTATGCTCCCACAACGCGCACAAGTGTAATACTAGTCTTTTACGCATTATCGATGTACAATCTCGATAATACTCCGACTAGAGATATTTAATGATTAAACCTTCGTGGATTGATACTGTCTTATATCATCTCAATTCGAAACTAATCATAAGGACCTTTTATCATTTATATATCTTGGTAATCTAATTACAAATGATAAAATGACAATTTTCTTTGTTACATAGTTAATTTGTACAACAACATTATGATCTGTACAAATAATGGTGCTATGGGTCATAATTATCCAACATAGTATGTGACAAATAAATCAATTTTCCAACAAGCCTTGACAAATAAATCAATTTTATAATTACCTCATTCCACTGCAGCATGATTTTACTGATTTTACTGATCTTGATGTTCCAATTGCCCATAGAAAATGTGTTAGATCTTGTACTCTACATCATATCTCTAATTTCATTTCCTACCAAAAGTTATCTCCTCATTTTAGAGCCTTTCATACTAATTTGTCTTCTTGTGACTATTCCAAATACTATACAAGAAGCTCTTAGCATTCCAAAATGGGAAGAGGTTGTTCATGCATAAATAAATGCGTTGAAAAAATGATACGTGGAACCCTGTCAAT